>MU277211.1:178872-288537 GCA_022160305.1 Artomyces pyxidatus | reverse complement strand
GAACACATTCCCGTCAGATTCCCGTCAGATTCCCGTCAACTTCTCAAAATTTGACGAGAATCAGCTGTCGGCACCTTTTGAGGCTTTGTGCTGTGTATACCAGTACCACGGTGTCTCCTCCACTGCGTCCAAAACGTGCTTGACGTCGGTTGGGTGTACCGCAGTAGCGACAAAACAAGCGGCACGCCCGCTTTGAAGGCGGCTAGCAGCAAGGTCGCTGCTCTTTAGATGACAGACTCACCGCTTGCGCCCCACGATGCACTACGTCTTCCTGGGCTCTTTCTTCCCCAATGCGAGGACTTTTATCTACTGGCAGAGATCTCCAAGGACTCGGAGTGCCACATGTTATCGAGCTTCCCCCAAGAGGATACGAAGATGCTCCGTAGGAGGCTCTGAGCAAGCTTGCACGAATACTTCTGCTTGATAGAAGCTGGATGGCGCTAGAAACTTCATGTCTAATAAGACTGCAAAGAGTTTTATTAATGGGATGCATACTGTGTGAGTGTCCGAGGACGTCTGCAGCGGTCTGTGGCAGCAAGTAAAATTAGTTGTCGGCGGATCTATTTAGGCACAGTGTCGACTCTTGCAATGTCCAACCTAGCTTGTGATCACAGAGCTCTCGTCAGACACCCAGACATGGATAGATGCTCCCGAGCCTGCGAAGGAAGAAGCTGAAACTTGGTTGAAGCTAGCCGTACCGGGTCTTCCGTCGTTTCGCAACCTGTACAGGCATGAGATGATCTTATCTTATCTTATCTTTGCAGGAAATTTCCTGCCGCGACCGCCTCAGTTCAACGAGCTCTTCAAGTCACCTTATAGTATTCGCCTGCTGCCATGCACAAGACACCGCGACACAACGCCAAAGCGCGTCAATCTGCAGCAGGATCGTCCCACAAGAAGGGGAAAACACGACACAAAACAGACTCGTCAGCTACCGAACCCGCCGACACAAATGCGGAAGTACTAGAGCACAAGTCTACCGAGGACAAGGAGCTCGACCGGAAGGAAAGGATGAAGCAGGAGGTGCGTGATATACGCCTCGAATATGTCTACGACCCTACAACGCAGTCTAACCTATATACACAGCTCCTTGCGCAAATGGAGTCCAAGGCATCGGGTAAGAAGAGGAAACGGCTGGACAAATACATTGTGCGTCGTCTGAATTTGAGATCTGTCGTGCAAGTTTAGCAAAGATTCTGTCTGCAGGAGAAGAAGTTAAAGAAGGAGGAACGCCTGGAGCTCTTTGAAAAACTGTCGTCAGTCCAACCAACTCCTTGTGGTCATCTAGCGTGCGCTGATGTTTCCTAGGAAGAGCCAAGCTGAACTGCCCAACACCTTGCACCTTTACTCCTCCTCCACTCTCGGTGCGGGTAAAATCTCTACGAATCAGGACCGCCTCGACAAGCAGGAGGATAAGGAGATTCGACGCGTTGTGGATGGCAGACTTGGAAGTCGCCGGAAGAGAGCCGACAGGTTCGCAGGCGTCGCAGGCAGTGAGAGCGATGCTAGTGATCTTGGAGACGAGGATACGTCCATGGTCCCTGAACACGACGAAGATGAGCAGGAGGGCAAGTCGAAGGCGACGCCCATCGTCATCGTTGATTCGACAACAACTGTGTATATGAAGCCGGAACCTAACGCTCCACCGGCCACCGTAGGAAGCGCACTCCAACGGAATGCGGACGGCTCAGTCGTCACCCCTCGCATACTGAAACGAAAGGAGAAGGGCAAACGGGTATGTCCCGTTTACTAGACGTGGAAGAGCGAAGCCACTGACAGGGACGCAGACCATTCTCCAGAAATGGAAGAGAGGTGCACCTGAGCCACAATTGCCTACTGCAGAAGATTCCGACGACTCTTTCGATAGCTCTGACTCCGCCAATGACAGCGATGAGAACGATGACCCAGAGTCTATGGGCTCAGGAAGCGAAGAGGAGGGTCCAAACGGCGCAGAGTCAGGTTCCGAACAAGAGGGAGAGGCTTCTTCCGAGGACAATGAACAACAACAACAACAACCTGCGCGGAAGGGCGCGGGTTTCAAGCAGTGGGCGATGTCACAATTAAGCGCTGTTAAAGGGTACATCGCCCCGGCGCCAGCCGATCCAGCGACAGAACTGAAGGAACCGACACCTCCGCCCCGGAAAAAGCGGAGACTGGAGACAACGCTTCCAAGCGAGATGCGCGGTCCTCTAGGAGAAGATCTCAGCCTACCTACCACCGTACTTGCAGACCATCTGCAGAGCGCAGGCAACTCTGGCACTAGGCCGGCGAAGAAGGTGGTCTCCGTTTCCCGTCCACTTGACGTGCAGGAGACACGACTACTTCTTCCCATTGTGGCGGAGGAGCAGCCAATCATGGAGGCAATCCTCTTGAACTCCGTGGTCATTATATGCGGTGAGACTGGCAGTGGCAAAACGACTCAAGTTCCGCAATTTCTGTACGAGGCAGGATTCGGCTCCCCCGGAAGCGGTACGCTGCCTTTTCGCTTAGTTGTCGTTCTCAGGCTCATCTGGATTTTGCAGATAATCCAGGAATGATCGGCATCACTCAACCTCGGCGAGTTGCAGCAATGTCGATGGCCTCGCGTGTCGCACACGAACTTTCCGTTTCTGCATCACGTGTGTCATATCAAATCCGATACGATGCTACGGTGTCGCCATCCACATCTATCAAGTTCATGACCGATGGTGTTCTATTACGGGAGCTGGCCACGGACTTCCTACTGACGAAGTACTCCGTCATAATAATAGACGAAGCTCATGAGAGGAGTATGAACACTGACATTTTAATTGGAGTCCTGAGTCGCGTGGTCAAGCTCAGGGAGAGTATGTGGAAGGAAGGCAAGGATGGCACGAAGGTACGTATCTTCTCCACTTAGCTCGATGGCCCCTGGTAATCTGTTTCAGCCGTTGCGACTCATCATCATGTCTGCCACTCTCAGAGTCAGCGATTTCGCTGAAAATACCACACTCTTTGCCGCTCCCCCACCTATCATCAGTGTCCCCGCCCGACAACACCCTGTCACTGTCCACTTCAATCGACGCACCGTCTCCGACTACGTTACCGAAGCCATTAGAAAGACTTCCAAGATCCACTCGCGCCTCCCTCCGGGCGGTATCCTGATCTTTTTGACCGGCCAGAACGAAATCACGGGCGTGTGCAGGAAGCTCGAGGAGAGGTACGGTGCCAAGGCGCTCGAAGCTCGGTCACGGCGGCGGAAAACCACGCAAGCTCGGACGGATGCTCAGAACTTTTTCAAAGATGAGAAGGACATCATCAATGTGAAACCTGCACAAGGTAGCGGGTCTTGCACTGTTCGGACTACGGATCTGTTCGCTGACCTGTCTCTAGCCGATGTTGAGGCCGAGGACATGGACTTAGGTCAAGGACAGGATGACGATCTCGCTTTGGATGTCGATGACGACAAGGCCGATGCCGCTGCCCATGCCGATGCCGATATGGACGCTTTGGACACGGATGACGAGGAGGCGAACGATCAAGCGCTCGGTATCGACGCCGAAGAATCGGATGGTAAGTTCCAGTGCCTCACGCAAACGCATTATCTAATTTCGATCGTAGTCCCACTGCACATTGTGCCATTATATTCATTACTTCCAAGTGAGAAACAGATGAAGGTGTTCCAGCCACCGCCGCCTGGAAGCCGCCTCGTGGTTGTCGCCACAAACGTAGCAGAAACCTCGCTCACAATCCCTGGCATCCGCTATGTCGTCGACGCTGGCCGGGCGAAGGAGGTAATGTTCACAGTGACCTCACTTATTCATCATCTCATATTTCGTCTCAGCGCAGGTACAACGTATCCAACGGCATCCAGTCATTTCAGATCAGCTGGGTATCAAAGGCCTCGGCATCACAACGTGCTGGTCGTGCTGGGCGTACTGGGCCTGGTCATTGCTACCGGCTCTATTCATCCGCGATCTTCGAAAATCACTTCGAGCAGTTTTCACAGCCGGAGATTCTGCGCATGCCCATCGAGGGCGTCGTCTTGCAGATGAAGAGCATGCATATCGACGCTGTCGTGAACTTCCCCTTCCCCACCCCACCCGACCGCGCTACTCTGCGCCAGGCAGAGACAGTCCTGGTCCATCTCGGCGCACTGAGCACCACGTCCATCGGCGCAAAAAATGATGCAGGACTACGACCAAGTCTTATCGGCGGTAATATTACAGATCTCGGCCGAACGATGTCCCTCTTCCCATTGTCTCCTCGTTTCTCGAAGATGTTGGTGAGTGGCCGGCAGCATGGATGCCTTCCGTACGTCATCGCGATCGTATCCGCCATGTCTGTAGGGGATCCCTTCCTACGCGAAGAGGCCCTTGCAGGCGATGAACCCTCCGACAGCGAAGACGACGAGGACCTATCTCACCTGACCAGCGAGAAGGTCAGGGCCAAGGAAGTGCTTAGGTCGCGTCGGCGGGCATTCTTCCAGTCTCAGCAGGTCCGTCTTCGTTGTGCGATATATGCCGGACACCAAGGTGACCAGCATGTTCACAGTTGCACGCATCTCTGGGGAAATCGGCGAGTGATCTGTTCAGGATTTTGTCCGTTGTCGGCGCATATGAGTACGCTGGAGGAGGTCAGGCATTTTGTGCAGAGCACTTTGTTAGACCAAAGGTGTGTACATCGATCGCTTCATTGATCCTTCGTTGTCAAATGACATGCTACAAAAGGCGATGGAAGAGATTCACAAACTTCGCGCACAAATAAGCAATATTGTGCGGACGAATTTCCCTGACACCGATCCTGGATTCACCCAGAACCTTCCGCCCCCCAGCGAGCTTCAGGTGAGCCCAGAACGTGACTTCCATTGGCTATGACGTGACACTCTCCTTCTAGCTCAAAGTCCTAAGACAGTTGTTGGCGTCGTCTTTCATCGATCAAGTGGCGGCTCGTAAAGAACTGGTGGTGAAGGACGCGGCCTCCGGCAACCAGTATACGACTACGAAGGGTGTTCCTTACAGGGCCCTGGGCATCTCAGAAGACGTGTTTATTCACCCATCATCAGTTCTCGCCAGTACAACACCTCCGGACTACGTCGTCTTTTCCGAAGTCGTTCGGACAAATCGAGTTTGGCTCAAGGGTAAGTCTACACCCTTTCGTGTCACGGCAAAGTCTCACAGGCACCTAGGCCTGACCGTAGTGAATCCTGCATGGCTGTCCTCCTTGGGAAAGGCGTCGCTGTGCTCATTCTCCAAACCCTTCAAAAATAATATCGGGGAGCTTATGATCATGCCCAAGTTTGGTCCTGAAGGATGGGAGTTACCGCTAGTCAAGGCAGCAAACTAGCAGGTACATATATTCTGCAGGAATGCAACATGTATGGTACCGCGACACCTACGGCGCGTCTTAGAGTGACCTCAGAGTCTCTTCAACGGCCTGACTGCGCTCTAGACGTCTAGACGTCTCGGGCGCAGCGAAGCAACTATAACGATTCCGCATCCAAGCCGGGACGCGTGTGACATCGCTTACGTTCCCTCCTACAAGACTAAACATAACTCACGTTTATAACCTACCATGGCTGCCTACCTACACCAATGGGATCCCTGTGGTGCCTATTCTACCCTATCCGAGTCCGAGTCTGCTGCGGGGACAGGTTGGATTGGATAGGGGCTTTCCAATACACCAGTATGCAACGCGTATGTACGTGCAGCGATATACGCCGTGTCGTGGTGACGTCGGATAGATAAGGTAGTGGGGAAAACTAAATCAATAAGTTAGTGTGTTAATGCAGTATGCTAGTACGATGTTCAGATGAATTGTCCATGTCGGAGCGCGAGAGGTTTCTCAAGCGCGCTTCTTGGAAGGGCCCCCTGCGTCGCTGTCCGCTGTCCTCTACGAAGGTCTCAGCCAATAATCCCAAGGCCGATGCCGGAAAACTCACCTTTCTTGATGGTATGAAGAGACTTGCCCCAGGAGCTTTGTTGCGTTTGGCAAGAGGCTGTCGGGGCTTCTTCGAAACAGATGGCCCGCTATCGACCGATGCAGCGTTGGCTGCATCGGGTCGGGGTCTTTCTTGGCCGGCTGGAGGGTGTTCGACCTTGTCAACCTCGGCGGATGGTGGAGTAGGAATAGCAAGAGCCAAATTAGAGGAAGTCGAAACCTTTGGGCTGGGCGGGCTGGGTTTCGGCTTGTGATCGAGAGAGATGCTCTTTACAGGCGACAACGGCAGGTGCTTGATGTCGCGCGCAGCAACAAGCCCGCTGGGAGCTGAGGGTATTGGGGGAGCAACCTTCTTCGTTGGTTTTGCTGCCAACGCTGTCGAGACCGGCGCATGAGATACGGGATTGGCCGACGTGAAATAGGTGGTGTCGGCCTGCAAAAGAAAGGTTAGTAGAACAGTCGGGCATATCGGTGCGCTAATAACATACGTCTATAAGGTAGGATCGCGTCCGAGCATCAGAAATTATTTGTTTCCATGTCTCGTCGCTGCGTTCCAAAGTAGGACAGTGTCCCAAAACAAAGAGCGAAGCCCGAGCACGAGTGAGAGCCACGTTCATACGTCGCATATCTAGAAACGAGGTCAGTCTCAGAGATTCAGAAAAGCTCAAAATATTGACCTGATAGGAAACCGACACTTTGAAGCCCCGGACCAGCGCGAACGCAAGACAAGATAATGACATCTTTCTCTTGCCCTTGGAAGCCGTCGACAGTGTTGAAGTCGACCTGGCTCAGGATCTCGGCACCGAAGCGTTGCTCAAAGGCCCTCCTGAGTTCGACGATCTGGGCACGATACATGGACACGACACCCACACGGGAATCGAAGTCGACCGACGCAAATTCCTGTTTCAAACGAGCGTATAGCGCTACAGCGACCTGTACTTCCGCTTTGTTCATGAGGGAATGAGAAGGCCCTGACGCCTCTTGCCCTCGAGCAACGTTGAAAAACCGATATGGTGCAAACCTGGGACTAGTATGCCAGGGCCTTGTCGTTTTCGCAGCCATATCAGGACCATCTTCTAAACGTCCCTTGTAGAATACGCGGCTGGGTAACTGGCTGATGTCCGGGTGCATACGATACTGAATGCTGAGCAGCGTTCAGTACACAAGAGAGCACTGAAAGGTAATGCCGTGTACCTCAGGAGATGGACTGCATCCGGATGGTGTTTCTGGAAACGAACAAAGAGCGACTGGTTGTATAGATACTTGCTGGCCTACATATGAGCAGTCAGTGTGAGTGCGTGGTAAAAGAAATAAGATGAACTTACCTCCTGAGATATCACAGTGGGAGGCAGTTGCTGAGGATCTGAAAATCAGGTCTCAGAACAATGGATGCTGCAAACGACAAGGAAATCATACCTCCCACCATAACACAGCGTACACAACGATACTTTAGGGGAATCAAAGTACTGAGCTCGATAGCTTGGGCTGCCTCGTCAATGATAATCATATCAAAATCGAGCTGTTCGAGGATATCATGGCCCGCGCCCGACAGAGTGCTGCAGATGACATCCGCCTCGTTTAGAACCTCTTGACGGAATTTCCTACGGGTGGCGTCAAGGGTTCGGTAGTCCGACTTCTGCTTGTCCTTTAAACGATCCACCTGCTGAGTGAGGGTCATCCTGCGATGATTGAGCTTCCTGATTTCCTCCTCCAAAGCAATACTCTTGGCTGCGTTGTCATGAAGTTCCATGAGTTCTGTTTGCTTCTCCAGCTTCAGCTTCCGGACAGACTCCAGCTCATTCCGCAACACAGCGATCTCATTCCCAGCGTCCTTCGGGGAACCTTTAGCGTCTTTCTGGGCGTCCATTTTCTGATCTACAAGGCTGTCCAGAGATATATCGCGGACGCTGATGTTGAGAGCTTTGTCGGCACCAACCCGAACGACCTTTGGGATTGAATTACTCCTCCTCCCGGCACCGGAGACACCCTCTTTCAGACGATGGGCGATCTCGTCGATGGCGGCGTTACTCGGTGCACAGAGTAAGATCTTCTTGGACACCGCTTTTTCCGGAGGCCCTGTTTGTCGCCCCACGTTCACCGAAGTCACTGCTCGTTGCCGATTCGAAAGATACGCTTGCACAAGACCACAAATTGTGGACGTCTTGCCGGTTCCGGGTGGCCTAAATCTGGATTCACTACGAAGAAACTGTTTGCAATTGATATGCACGTACCCTTGGATCAAGGAGAACCCTTCCGTGCGGAGGGAGCTAGCGATCGCACGTGCCTGAGGTTCATTGACGTTGTAAGATGCCATCGCCTGGCGGATCTCATATTGATCGATGGACGGTGGCCGGGACAACTGAGGCTGAAGTATGAAGTTTGCAAAGTCGTAGAGCGGCATCGCCACCAAAGCCGCATATTCGCGATGCAATGTACTTAGACTAAACCAAAACAAGTTAGGATATCGTGGAGAGTTGGTGTTTGCTGGAAAATCACCTGAAAACTTTGCTGATGCGCCATGTAGAATTGATTTGAGGGCCGGGCTCGCTTCCGCGACCTGGATACGATCGCAAGGATGCCTGGACGCCTTGTTGGCCGAAAAAAGTAGCCTTGAAGCTCAGTGCCCTGGCCAGAACGGATTGGTTACTAATGGGATGCCGTAGGAGCACGATGTCCGTTTCACTGAGAAACCAGCCCTTCTTGAGAGGCTCCGTGATTAAAAGGTCCAGATCGACCCAATCGTCTATGAATTGACGTGACGTGATTTTGCATTCATAACTTTCTTTAGGCTCGTCCTTCGATTGAAGTAGCTGCGCCCAGCACTCCAGCAACAAGAGAGGTTCAAAGATACGACGGTACTGGTCATGATCTGAAAACTTGTCCGGAACGTAGATCAAAGGTGGCCTTTTGTCCCAGTTAGGAGGATCGGACCCTGTGGAATCGTAAGGCCATGACAATATGGTGCGATGGAGCCCTGAGATATCGGGCTTCATACGCATGGCGATCCTACGCGCATCGCCTCGTCTATCCTTCTCATTCCGAGTCTTGAACGAGCCCTTCACGTTCGTCGGCAAGTCCAACACCTTCATTTGACGTCTCTCCGGCGGTTTCTTTGGAGCCTGAGGTCGTTGAAATTCTGTTAACGAAGCGAGGCCACCCGAGTAGTCGTCGTCGTCATCGTCACTATCTTCGCGATGCGAAGATTTCGGAGCCTGCTTTCTGCTCTCGGTCTTCGCCACGCTAGCGGTCGATGCAACTGAACCGAGGGAAGCCGAGGTCTTCAACGTTGTTGGCATCTTGGGGCGGGGAGCCATACTTTCCTCAGCATCCAGCTTCTTTTGGTCCTGAGCGCTGAAGTACGGCGAAGAAGACACCTTAGACGACGCTTGTCGACTCGGGGCTGACGATCCGGACATCTTGCTGAAAGACAGACTCGACTGCCGTAGAGACTTGGAACTGGAGCCCGTGACTGGTTCACGACCCGTCGTATCCTGTCGTTTCATCTTCTCAGGAGGAGGAAGTGTATGGGAGATGATCTCGATATCGTCATCAATGAATGACGCAAGGGCATCCTCGAGCTTCTCCAGTCGAGCTGTGTCGAGTCTACTTTTCGGCCTGTCTTGCTTCCTGGGATCTTGCTCGCGGGCGTTGGTTATGTGGCTGTTGAGCTTGTCCATTCCGGTCTTGGAAGGCTTTGTGTGCGTCTCCCTGAAACAGTCCAGTAAAGACTCGAGTAGCGCGAACGATTGATGTAGAAGTTCCGCATCGGTGAGCCGCAACCAACGCGCCAGCTCGGTGAGGACTTGTTGCAGGTCGTCAACCATCTTCCTGCCGACACGCGAAAGCTTGCGAGTCGTCGTCGACAATCGCCGTCCGCCTTCGGAGTGTGCCGTGGCAGCAGCTTCGAAAACCCTCCACTGCGCGAGCAAGTCGCGCCCGAAGATGAGCGCATCACGCATCCAGACAATCATGTCTTCTGATTCAAAGAAGAGCGACCATGACGGCGTTCTCCTGAAGATCGTCGCTATGGCCTGGGTCATGAGGGTCCACATCTTGGGCAACTCCGCACTCGGTCCTGGTCCATCTGAGCGTCTGAGGAAGGCCTCGTCGAGAAGTAGTCCATCCGGATGAGAACACAGCACCTCGACAACATCGGTCAAGCACCTGACAAATGCTTTGGACAGGTCGCAAGCTTCCGGTGCTGTGGACACGTATGGAGTGAAAGTTTCCATGTAGTCGAGAACAGCGCGGAGGGATGAATCAGGTAGGTTCGTGAACAGCGCTCGGAAACAGTCGGACCGTACATCGACATCAAACGCCTGGCCCACTAAGGTCTGGGCGGCGCTTTGTATATCCTCCACCGGACAGAGCATGAGGGCCATGACGTCCCTCACGAATCCAGGGCGACGGAGGAGAGCCTCGCATGACGAAGAGGTATTGTAATTTGCGTATTTGAGGATGGCATCAGAGAATCCATCACGGAAGATGGCCAAAGAAGAGTTGACTTCTCCGAAAGCCGCGCTCGCCGTCGACGGGGAGAACGAGTCGCTGCGCGCCTTGAACACCGTGTCGAAGGCCTTACTGTTCAACGTATTCATGTGGGCCGACGGGGCTATCACAGTGACTATCATTGTAATCGCCTCCGAATCGTTCGCTTGGATGCCGTCGTACGTCTTCTTCCACAATGGCCGCCGGATGATCGGAACTGAAATCTCCGTTTGCCGCCCAGCAAAAGCAGAACATAGCTGGGCTATACAGTCGGAGACGGCTTGAACGTCCTTCTCCAACACCAAATTGATAAGGCCTCGAACACTTTTTCGTGCGGTAACCCATTTCGAATCCCCGTAAGCACGAGAGAAGGCCACAGCGACGAAGCGGTCAACATGGATATCGAGCGCATTCAGGGTAGCCCCCTGCCGGGTAAGATACTCCTCGCCTTGCCGACGTTTGTCGAGGATTGCACGTAGTAACTGGTGAGAGTACGCTTAAGGGGGGCATGTGTTGTATAAGTGAGAGACTCACGGCGGTAGCAGCGATCATCACAATAGGACGCGCATCCTGAAAGCGTTCGTGCTGCAGTTCCTCGCATAGAAAATCAACCATCTTGGCTAGAACGTCACCGAAGATAGAAGAATTTGATATTGTCTGCAGATAATCGTAAAACCAAAGCAAAGACCACGGCTTTTCTTCTGAAGGAGACAAAGATTGGACGTGCTCAGAGTAAGAAGGATTATCTTTGATAGCGTCGAAAAGGACCTGAGGATAGTCGGCAGCGTCATTCTTCCACAGATCGCCTTTGGAACGCCGAACAAGGTACACAAAACATCGCAAAATCTCAGGAAACTCTGCAACAGTGCCGAGTCGAAGGGGGCGAATGCAAGCGTAGAATAGAGGCGAAGAGTGCGAATAGTCAGTACGTAATAGAAGAATACATGGTGACATTGAGCACACTCACGAAGGCCTGTGTCGTGTAGATGTCCGGCGAGTAAATGGCTAAGATCGACTTTCATGCGGGTCCTAGATTTGTATAGTTCCGGCGGTAGCTGACGAAACCAGGCACTGATGCCTTTCCATAGGGCTGCAGGATCTTGAGTGAAGGGGACCGGCGCGTGTCTAGCCTCAAGCACGAGAGCATCATGACTCAAGAGTTCCGTCAGAGTGTCGAAGACTGACATATACGGTCCCACGAAGATGTCCTTGGCCATCGGGACCTTCTGATATCTAGCCATCTGAGACTTTGCCCAAAGGCGAACACTCTCTTCTTCGTGTAGCAGGAGATAGAATAATCCTGGTGGAGGGGAACCCGACGGCCACCCTTGCACGAAGGCGGATGGTGTGCGTGTCTTGATGATGACATTTATTCGTGGGTCTTGAAGAATGTGGAGATTGATGAGCATATGATATGTGAAGGCATGAGGCGCGTCTGAGAGGGTGGGGGGTGGTGCGCCGCGTACTAAGGCAGGGGGTTCCGGGGTGATTGGAACATGCGAGAGACCGTCCAAGACGAGATGCAATTCCCACTCATTAAATGAGTGCATAAAGTTATTGAACACCGCGTCTTCAAAGTGTCCAAAATACCTTGTCAAATGAACTTCATCAACCAAGACACAGTGCAACAGGCATACAAACTCACGTGTCTTGCGACATTATTTTCGCCTTCTGCAGGCCTTCCACACAATCACAACAAGCAGCAAGCGTAGACTTCATGCGAGTTTTCCACGCCTCCACCCTCGGGCTATTATACGCGAATAATCTGAGAAGGAAAGCAGCTGCCTCTCTGGTGGTTTCTTCGGCGCGATGGCAGAACCAATGGAAAACGCCGTCGGGGGTGCATGCAGGAATTTGCATGAGGAACTTGTAGACTTCATTGATGATCGGCTCGGTTTCTGGTCCGCTTCCTATGGGTGTATCGCGAAGTCTTTTGAGGAGCGCCTCGACTTGCTTCCGTTCGTCCGAGGGGGAAGCGACGCTCATGCGCAAGTATCGTTGGTCCGCACCTGGCGGAGTCAATTGCGGGGAAATAAGGTTTTGGTAGGCTCGTACCGACCTTTCCGGGCCAGAATATATACGCTGAAACTTCCAAAGGTGGGATAGTATTCGCGAAACGAAGGGAGGAGAACAAAGCAAGCTTTCGAGCCCGTGGCCTGTCATGTCACACAAAGACGTGACGCGACGCGTCGAGTCGCCGCTCGGCACGTGCTTTGTGAGGCTTTGCGTGTCTCGCCATTGTCACGCTTGTCACACCCCACCCCCATCGGCGACCTGAACAAGACCTTAAGGCCTGAAGGACTCAACGCATGCCACCATGGATCCCCAAGACCTTGATTTGATCAATGGTCTCCTTGATAGCGATGCAGACCTTAGAGAAGTAAATTTTAAAAAGGCCAATGACTATCACAGTGTACTGAATGTCCCCATATCAGAGGATCAAAGAACATGTCATCGATTTCGACAAAAGGACGCGCACTATGGTTGGTATGCTAAACAAAGTACACTCAACAGCGTCTGCAGAAAGTAGGATACGTCTTGTATGCATCGATCGCGTCTCAATGCATTTGAATTTGCCCTTAGTTCCTACTCTTTTGGATTCCGTCCGACCCGTTCTTCACAGCTGCCAAGACACCACGGCCGCACTCGCTGCCATCATTCCACCGAACCAGTTCTGGCGGTGGAAGGACATGTGGAATAACTCGCTGAGAGCCTCAGTCTTTTCTGCTGTCCTGATAGAGTTCCTAGCGAATGGGACGCTGTTGTCTTTGGCGTCCGTGAGCGAGCAGCTGGGTAGTAAGTCGACTTCGCCGCTCACAGACCCGGGCATGGACTGATTCTTCCAATTTGCTAGTCAAAGAGGAATGGAGCGACAGATTCGTGCTTAGCGTCGAAGACTACTTACATGGCTTGATCTCCATGATCAACGAATTGGTATATTTCGTTCTTATCCGTGGCAAACTCCCGAGGCTCGGGAGTTTACTAAGTACTTGTTGCTTTCCAGTCTCGTCTGGCTGTGAATGCCGTTACCCTAGGCGATTACGATGCCCCGATCAGAATATCTATATTCGTGAAGGAGCTTTTCGCGGGTTTCTCGATGGTATGCACATGGCAGGATCTACTTGACGACACTACTGAGTCGAATGCTGCAGCTCAACCTCAAGAACGATATCTTACGCCGAAGGTTTGATAGTCTTAAGTACGATATCAAGAAGATAGAAGAAGGTAGGCGAACTTTGCAACCTACATCGCCCCCCTTTGACTCGGATTCATGATTGCAGTGGTGTACGATGTCTCTCTCAGGAAACTCGCATCACCGCCCACAAAGCCGGCTTGAAGGTCTGTATGATGACCGGCATCTCCTTTCCTTCCCGCTATACAATACGACACTGTACCAACCTGTTGTTGTATCCATTGGCCATAATGCGAGGGATCAGGCTTTATGTATAATGTTTCTCACGTGATGATTATCAGGAAGGAGAGGGACGGTAAAGACAACGTGAGGGAAGTACGTCCAATACTGGTCCATCATGTGTGTCTCCGAGATCGGATACGTTTGCCGTTCTGTACCGCCGGCCCCCACCTGCGTGCTGTCAGCCAGAACATGCCAGCTACAACATCGACGAACGCACCCTCGTATCTTCTTTTTTGGCTTTCGCTCATGAGAAAAATCTGCGGGATCGAGTCCTTGACGATACTTTTCCATGGCCCATAGAATATATCTAGCGAAAGGTGTCAATTTCCACACACGCCGCCCGCGTTCGGATACACGCACCTTCGATCGCGAACAGGTAATCCCGCCTTCTTCAGTGCAGCCCCATCAACCTTCCATAAATCTCCCCACTTCTCATAGGTCACTTTTGTCTCCGAAGCCCGTCCAATAGCTTTGAGGAACGCCTCCGGTGTTGAGATTGAATCTGTTTGACGATGAGCACTCCTCACCTGTGGAAACAGACACAGGGACTACCTCGTTGCGGTGGTATGGACTTGCGTAGATCCTTGTATATGTTAAATGACCGAGAAAAAGACGGGAGAAAAGACCGGAAACGAGCACCCAACGAGAAGGACATTATTGCACTGTCGGAGGCGCGCCGCAGGCGCGCGCGATGCGATTCAATGCGAAACGGCTGAAATTATCTTACGTAATACCACTTCGGCAGTAATCGACGCGAACGGGCGCTTGTTTCCCAGCGGCTCTCACCACTGGCCTCCATTCACTGAATGGAAAGGGAAGTTTATTGACAATTCGAAGTCGAGTAAGCTTTCATTATTGCATCTCACAGTGTATTTTGGTCTCAGAACACCCCCAGAATAGCTAGAAGACCATGTCAGGACCTCCGGTCTCCGTAAAACGATCTCTTGGGTCATGCTCCAATCCTTCCTGCGGCTATTACGGCCAGGTCGCTGCAAAGGCGCCTCTCAAATGCTCGAAATGCAAGTACGTGTAGTCTTTGATCTGTAAGTCTTCTCGTCTTTACGTGCCGCTGTTGTAGGTCCGCAAAGTACTGTGACAAAGTGAGTGCGCCACTCTGTCCCTTTCATTTCTTAACATCTTCTGTCAGAACTGCCAACGCGCGCATTGGCCTCAGCACAAGGAGTACTGCAAAGTCTGGGCGGACTCCTCCGCGAACAACGGCGAGGTTCCCGTAGCGCAGATCAAGCTCAAGATGGCGCATCTCATCTGGCTCGTGCGCGGCATGCCGGAGTATGCCGCATATATGTTCAAGGAATACGCGTACTGGAAGACGAAGGGAAAGCGCGGGTGTATGGAGTTCCAGTTCGACCGGTGGGAGGAGCTATACGAAGCAATCAAGGTCATCGAGGCGCAGCCCATCTACGAGGAGGTACCGTTCTGCGGCATGCCGGGCAGCCCTTCATATGCCGGTTACGTCCCAGGAGAGGGGTCTGTCGCCATCAAGCTGCCGCGCCGCAGGGTCAAGGCGGGGGAGGAGCTTCAATTTGTCAAGGCCGTCGACGACCACATGCATTTTACGACGAACGAGAACAGGCCGAACCTGCAGCGGGCGCTGGACCTGGCGTTGAAAAGCGACAATATGTTCGTGGTGTCCGTCACGGTCGAATTGGAGGGGACATACTCGACACATCTTTACGACTTCATCTACAGGAATACTAGCTGGGTTCCAGACCAGTGAATTCCGTTATGATCTTGCGTCTGCATTCACGATACCCAGTGACGGATTAACATTAGTTAGATACATGTATTCTTCGATCAGAATACAGGTGCGTCGCGCAAGAACAACCGCGCCTCTTCCTTCTTTACCCAACGTGCTACTGCATTAGCAGCACCGACGGCGGCGGTCTTCGGCAGCCAGTGTGACAGTGTGATGTACATCTCGAAAGGCTGGGTTATCTGTGTGGACAGTAAGGAAGAGTAGTAAGGAAGGATGATAAGATTTGGAGTACATACCCACCCCATGACGCTTTCCTTCTCCGTACAGATGTATTGCAGCTTCAGCGGCAGATCCTGACCTGATTTCGCATGTATACCATCGTGCAATACCTGATAGAGTGTAATCAACCTATCGAAAGAGTGAGCATGCTGCATATATCAAGCAAACTCTTAACTCACCTGCGGCGTTCATTAATGTCGTCGTATGGTTCCTCATAAATCGGTGCTGTGATCTGAACATGTGCCCTTGACTTATATATGAAGTGCCTGAGCCCGGGTATGCTGAGATCCGCGACGGCGTATTCGGTCGTGCCGTTGCGGATTGCACTGGTGATTGCACCTAGTGTGCCTTCGCTCTCAAGCCGCTGCATGATGGAGCAGGTATCAGCTAACCCAAATGAGCGATGGATGTGGAATATCACGAACCTTCGTCACAGCATCGCACCAGGAGCGGATGGCCTCGAAGTCGCCATTTCCGCTAACGCAAATGAGACCAACTCCTGACCCTGCAGAGGTTGCACTCGACTTCTGTACGAACGAAGGCTCGACAGAGGTTTCTTCGTCTATTTTCGATCCTGCCACAACCGCTTCCGGCACGGAATTAATCTTAGCAGTTTGTTCCCGTTCAGACAGGCCGACAGATGAATCCCTTCCCTCAGCTTCGGCGGCTTTGCTTTCCTGGGCGTCTTCTGGCTGTAGATACGTAATGAATGTGTTGACGAACCCCGCTGAATTGAACTTCGGAAGGCAAAGAGGTAGCCATGAAGCGGAAGCTGACGAATTGATAATCGATGGCGAGTGTGCAGTGTTCATCAGGATGTGGAGGTCTGGGGCGCCATCAGCGCCATAGCATGAACGCTCAGTGGAAGTGCGGTACGTACCTGCGGGATGTATTGAATGCTTCTTGGGCCTGACGAGGGTAATGACGCGTCCCCGGGCCACAAGGATGATGTAGAGAAGATCCTACAAGAATAATGTGAGGCTGCTCGTACGTATCAGGAACAAGCGCTCACTTTCATCTTGTTCGTCGGCACAAGTGCGTTAGCGGCTCGCGTCCTTACCGTCGGGTCCAACTTCAGACAGTGTAGCGACGAGGTACTCATAGCGAGGTCTGTCTCTACTCGATCCAGAAGGGAGTGTATGAGGATCTCAGCCCCTTGATATAAAGATATGAATAATCAAACACGGAACCAGGGAAGACATTTACCGCTCAGAAGTCGACCGAGATCGAAGTTTGTTCGACGCTCGAATATTCGCCTCAATTGCGTGATAGTAACCACACTCAAGACTTGAAGATGCAGGTATTCTAGGTGGGATCGCGTCTTCCTTCTCAGATATAAGCATCGAATTTGTCAAGGTCGCCAAGGGACTGACCACTGATTCTGGTTCTCCCCAAGATGAGACACATGCATAGTACAGAGGTGAACGTATCAGGAAGTTGATGCGGGTGGCCCCTGCATTTATGCAGCGCAGCTTGTCGCCATCGTCAAGAAAGACAGATATCAAAGCCTGCATTACACCCATCGTAGATGCCAGGTCGTCAGAGTCATGATTGGAAGTTCGACTGCAAGTGGAAAGGATCAGAAGTGTCGCGCAGACCGAAAACCTGTTGCTTCCACCTTGTGAAGACGGGTTTTCCGGCATCGGTCAACACATAGTATTGCCTCGGAGGATATGCGTCCGCTGGATCGGAAGGACAGCCAAATTGATATAACATGACTCCGGTAACTCATGTGAGTGAGATGTAGAATCGTACCTAGCTCATGAGAGATCTCGTCCACGTCAATGGACTTGTTCCTACGACGACTACGCCGCGAAGCTATGTCTGAAACGCCAGTGAGGTGGAGGCCCTTGTATCTACTAGACAACGCACCAGCAAGAGAGTCCTTCTTGTTCAACGTCCGCCTCAGTTGGTCGCGCAGGGCCTTCTTGGAAGCTTCATCCCCCGCACGCACTGGGCGAGCAGATGCGCTGCCGGCTTCCCCGTCGATGATGTCCACTTCCGCCTCGTTGTCTGGGAGAAGTATTCCTTCATTCATCGGGAGGTCAACGACGGAGGAAGCAGAACTCTCGATGCCAGGATCGGATGTAGCAGCGGGATATGATGGGACCTGGCCAGACATCTGTACATGGAGAGAAGACAAGGAATGTGTGGGACGAAGAGCAGGAGCAATGACAAGCCGAGAAGGCGTCTGAGGCAGCGGGGTCCCTGCCCGGGAAGGCGTCCGAGACCGAGGTGTGAAGGACATCGAGCAAGGCTGTGTGAGGACAATGGTATACTTGCAGGCCTAGGATGTCTAGTGTGTGTCGATGCGTGCAATGGAAAGAGCGTTGCTGCTGCCAGTGATGGGACGTGAATTTGTCTCTACCGCGAGCATCTTGCGACTCACTGACCTCCACCCGTCTAGATACGATATGTGGACGTTCGTGCAGTTTTCTTGCAGGCCTGTGGACGTTCTATGGCAAGTATGGAACAATGGAGAGAGGTGGACGGGAACAAGTCATTATCACGCCGCCTGTCCAGCCTGAACAGAGTGCCGCCACACACAGCCAAATAACGCGCCCCGCCTTTTACTCTTGACAGCTGCCTCTTGCCCAGGATCCACTCTTTCCACTTGCTATCCATCCCGGTGGCGAACGTACGTCCTCAGTCCGCTCTTTGCAGACAAACGCAACTTCTTACTACCTCTGTGTAGGTTCTGGACCGTGCTATCCTACCAGTGCT
This sequence comes from Artomyces pyxidatus, assembly GCA_022160305.1. Lineage (NCBI taxonomy): Eukaryota > Fungi > Basidiomycota > Agaricomycetes > Russulales > Auriscalpiaceae > Artomyces > Artomyces pyxidatus. Next base: position 270,016 of record MU277211.1, on the reverse strand, counting down.
GAATTGCTCGTGTGCGTCGGATGAATAACAGCCTCACCACTCCGCTCAATCGAAGGGGCGATCCATGGTTCGAAGATGGCAATATCATCCTATTCATTGACGGTGAAGAGGCCAACGATCCCGAATCCTCGATTGCCTTCAAAGTCCATCGCGGTGTGCTCTCTCGCCAGTCCGAGGTCTTCCAGACGATGTTCGACATCCCGCCGCCAACCTCGGGGGACGAGATAGAGATGCTGGACGGTTGCCCGATGGTTCGCATGTACGACATTCCCATAGAGTTGTCAAACCTGATCAAGGCGCTCTATGATGGTGCGTAAGTACGCACACTTGCTTACTGCCCGCCGCCCATCTCATCACACCTTGATAGGAATTTCCGCCATCGCACCGTAGAAGATTTCTTCTATCTCGCCGGTATCCTTCGCCTTGCTACGAAATACTTCATCACAAACCTTCGCACAAAGGCCATCCGACATCTCACCGAAACCTGGGCGTACACGCTCCGCGGCCACGATGAGATGGTCGCGCTTGCCTTGTCATCCCCATCTATCGACAACACTACCTACCCTTACGTCCACCCCCTACACGTCCTCAATCTTGCCCGTGAGGTCAACATCCGCATCGTCGTCCCGTCTGCGCTCTACTTTTTATCCATCTACTCTCTGGACAACATCCTGCGGGCCGATCATCCGAAGCTGACAGTCGAGCACCCATCGCGGCCTTCATCCCAACTTTCTGTGCACGACATCAGCGACTATACTCTCATGTATCAGCATCGCATCAACGTCATCCTTGATTTCATTCGCAACACTTGCGACGGTCGTGTCGTGGACGCCCACTGTCAGGGGCCGAAACAATGCGGTCGCGTCTTCAGCCGGTTGACGTACTATATCAACCAGTCCTTCACACCGCGGACGGGCCCATTTCACAATATGGGACAGGCAATGCAGTGGATTGACGACGACCCGACAATCTGCAATCCCTGCCAGCGCGCGTTCCGCCGAGATGTCTCGGCTCTTCGTACGAAGCTCTGGAAAGAGCTGCCTAGCGTCATTGGGCTACCGTCTTGGGAAGAGTTGTTGGCCATGGACCTGCCACCGTGATCCCCTCGTCACTTCCATGGTATCTTGCATTGTTTCCTTGGGTTTCACAGATCAAATAGCATTTTCCGGAGCATCTCAGTCATCTAGTTTGGTGTCGCACCTCATTGCTGTGATATCTATGTATGTATGTACAGGGCATTACCAATTATAACTACCTTCCAAGAAAATCGAACTATCGAACCAGACCGTAACGAACTATGGGGACCAAGTGTCCTAGATGTACGTATTCTACTCGTCGGCCGACGAGACCAATCCGGCGAGAGTCTCGCCTATCGTCTCCCACTCCCCGCCCATCACATGAGAGATATCTGTCCACCAAAGGCGATAGCAGCCCATCAACTCCTGATGCAGCTGCAGGACGCAGTTAGAGCATGCGCCCGTCATGGGGGCGTTGGCATCGGCGTTGACTAGGTCGCGGATGATGCAGATGCCCAGCCGCCCGTCCTCCGCCAGCCCATCTTCTCTCTGGGCGCGCAGCGCCTCCACGATATTCTTGTAAGAGGTCTTGAAGCTGCAGCAGCGCCGCTTCGTCACGAGCGGCCTACCCTCCTGGAAGCCGTCGACGACGTGGGCCAGCGCCGCGCAGAGGTGCTTGTGTCGGCAACCCAGCTCCTTGTACGCAGTGGCGGAGGGCAGGTAGTCGATGCCAGGGTAGTAACGTGAGGAGGGGTACGAGGCGGGGGGGTCGGGCCCGAGGAGCTCGCGTTGACGGACATAGAGGCTAGCGTCGAGCAAGGAGATGGCCAAGAGGGAGAAGTGGTCGAAGTCATCTCTTCCATTGAAATCTGGAAGCCCATATATCGCGTTCGAAGCGAGCACGGGGTTGATGGGTGGTGTGAGGGGAGATCTGCCATCCCACTGGGAGTACATTGTGTACCTGTCACGGTAGTATGGCGAGAGGACGTGCAAGGTCACGCCTCGCAGACCTCTTGGGAGGAAAGGCCGGATGTTCGAATATAACACCAGGAATTGCTCCAAATCCCGTGCAGCCTCGGCACGTTTCCTGAAAGAATTATCAATGGCGACGTCTCGAAGGATGGTAAGAACACTGACTGAGCCGGACTTAGCTTGATCCAACCCAGGAGCATGCTAAGTGCTTGGGAGGTACAGTTGGCCGAGGAAATTGAGCATCCAGAGTTCCGATCTTGGATCCCAATTGGCCTTTCATCGACATGGATCCCGTACCGGACAGAATCTACGATATCCTGTCGGAAGCACTTCGCTGCGAGACCAGCGGCGAGCACAATTGTGTCCCCGTCTTCCTCCCAGGGCGCTATGCGATATGCTAGCGGGACCCTGCGCTTTGGACCTTCCGGGAAGAAGGGGAGCAACTTGAAGTTATGGGGTATCTCTGGTATAACTGGTGCCTCAGGCGCAGGAGAGCTTTCTAGCGTAGAGCCGAGCAAGCCGCCAAGCATAGATGTTGTAGGTTCCGGTCTAGTAGATGCCAGAGAAGCGTCGGTCAAAGTGGACGTGCCCTCGAGTGTGGAAGTTGAATGGTCGTCAGGTAGAGTGGGTGGCGCGGAGAACGTGTCCACAGAGCCATCGCGCAGCGCATCGGATCTCGTGGCTAGAGGTGCATCCATGATAGATGATCGAAGAGGACTGAAGAGCTGATGCAAGTGGGGATGTCTTGACCACTGACGGGAATGGGGGGTTGTGATATCCTGAAAGATGAACATCGCTGGCTTTATAGGATCTATGATGGTCGGAGTCAGAGAATAAAATAAGCATACCTAGACGTTCTTCTGCTGGGCTTTGACGGACGCGAGACGTATTGGGAAAAGAATGGCTGGTGACAAGATCCCGGAAACACGTCTGTTATGTCCTGGACACAGGCGCCGCCACCGCATATGGACAACAAGGCGTTGTCTCTGTGCGTCTCTCGGGTGTCGATGTGAAAGCTCCATTTCCGAGGATGTATAGGCCACCACATACACAGCATCCGAACATCAACATGAGTTATTTGGAACCCAGCAAGACAAGATAACAATTACCGCCACGGTCCAACCTTGTGGCCTTGAACCCACATCCCGGTACGGTTTCTCTCGTCCCCAAGGCACCACCACTTCTCTATCATCTCCGTCGAGAGATCTTGGGCCTCGCCACCAAGCCCAAGATCGAAGAAATCCAAAGCCCCCGCGCCTCGAGGAAGTGACTCAGGGTCAAACAAATAAACTACGAGGCAACAATCAGCGGCCGCCACGTCGAGGAAAGAGCCACATACTGCGCTGCGCGTCGAACGGCGTGCCGACTACGAAGGCGCCAGAGGAGAGTCCAAGCGCTGCGGCACCGCCTCTTGTCGCCAGGAACATCGCTTCCCTCCAGTCGATGTCCACAGACCTAGTATCTGCACCTTTCGTGCTGTCCTGCACCTCGTGTTTGAGGGCTTCACTTCTTCCGCCCTCCCTCATCCTGGAGACACCCACAGCCCATCGCATGGCTACCATGATATCGATGCTGTAGCCCCCCGCCACGTCGGTCCCGAGCCCGACGCGCACGTTGCGATCGAGCGCCTCGCGCAAGGGCAGCGGCTTTGCGGAGAAATATGCATTCGACAACGGGCAGTGCGCGATGGCGGTCCCGCGCGCCGCAAGGCCGGCGAGATCTTCTTTCGACGAAAACGTACAGTGCGCTTGAATCGTCAGCGGGGTAAGCAATTTCGACTAAGACTGATTCAGCTGGTGGCGCAGGGCGGCATGCCACAGAACACGCACGCGATCGAACACTTCAAAGTCGTCAACTCCGCGATCCGCTTTGACGAGGTCGACTTCGTCACGGGCCTCCGCAAGGTGGCTCTGGATCCGGGCGCCCGTGCGTGTGGCGAGCTCGCCGAGGCCATTCAACAGGGCATCCGAACACGCCGGTACGAAGCGAGGCGTCAGGACGGGCTCCACGAGGCGGCGGTGAGGCTCGAGCGGCGCCCGAAGCGCGTTTGCACGGTCGACGAATGCCTCCGCCGTTGCTAGCGCCGCGGATGCAGTATGCTCTTTGTAAGTTGGGCGGGACGAGATGTCCATGGAGACCTTGCCAACGAATGCACGTATGCCCACGTCTTGCATTGCCTTTGCTAAGATGATGCTATGGGAACATGTAGATGCCGTACAGCACTTTAAGAATAGACGTACTTTGTGTCGACGCCGATCGTGCCGAAGAGCAGGACCGCCCCTGTTCCGTTCGCAACGAGGTTCTCGGCGAGGCGCTCGTACACACGCTTTGCAAGTTCTGGATCAGCATCGAGGCGTTCTTCTGCCTTGAAAGCATACCCGCTTAGCCATTCCATGAGAGGCAGATGCAATCCAGTTCCTTGATACAAGAATTGTGGAGCATGGAGATGAAGATCACAGAACGTCGGAAGCACAAAGCTGCCTCGAGGAATCACCGTGACATCGGCGTCTTGTGATAGGAGAGTTTGAGATTCTTCGGAGGATGCAGGGGAGAAGTGAGATATGTAGCCAGTCTCGTCAACGGCTACGAGACAAGGTGAGTTATTGATATACTTATGCCGGATGAGGCTTCGTCTTACCTAGGACATGGTCGTGAAGTATTTCGACGTTCTTCAATTGCGGAAAGTGCACAAAGTCGGCACGAATCAGCATTTTGAGAGATTAAAGAAGAACGTGGTGGTCGTACAAGTTGTGAATGACGGAGGGCGACCTGGGCGTTCCGACATGTCGTCGTAGTTATAGATGAGGCGTGAGAGCCTCGCGAGAGCCGCGTCTATCGCGGCAACTTGAATACCAAGAGGAAGGGTATCTGAACACGTTGCCTTCGTGCGTCGACAGGTGTCTAACGCTCATAATATCGGAATAACTTTGAATTAAAGATGAACGAGGCGCGTAACGTTCCCCAACATCCCCTTCACTCGCCGTTGCTCTTAACCGAACCGGCGCCACCTGTCCGTCGAACCGGTTCGATGATGTAAGCGCCGCCGATAGACGCCCACGAGCGCAGGCCGCGCAGCATCGAGTCAATAATGTACGGGCACAACGCCAGTAGGTCTTGACATGGCCAACTCTTCTGTCTCCTGCCCTCATCGCTGGACAACAATATGGGTGGAAACGCGCTTTTGCATGTCCTCCCGTCGGCCACCTTCCCCCGCATCCCCTCAGCGCTTTACACGTCTCTCAAAGCCACCCTAACACTTCGTCTCAGCCCTCTTTTCGACCAAATCGCTGTGCCACGCGAAACGCCCGAAAAGAAAGACCATGGCGACATCGACTTTGTGGTCACTGGTCCCCGCGACGGGTTGCAGCACGAGGACATCGAGCGCGCCCTCGGTGCATATGCAAGCGTGCGGAGCCTTGCGGGACATGTGAAGGGCACCAGCAATTTTGCGCTGCACTTGCAAGAGCTCGAGGACGCGAATGCAATGCCGGAAGACGCATACCTCCAAGTCGACGTCCATGTATGTGCGGACACGCAGGAGTGGGAACGCGTGGTGTTCTTCCACGGCTATGGTGACCTCGGCATGATCATGGGCAGCCTTGCATGCAGCGTAGGGCTACACATGGGAGAGAAGGGCCTCAAGGTGCGTCTGTGATAGATTGTTCATCATCACGGCTCGTATAGATGCGTGTCCACAGATGACCTCTCCTGCGCTTGCACCAACGCACTCGTCCACGTTCTTCCTCTCGTCATCCTTCCCGGAGATCCTGTCTTTCTTCGCGCTGTCCATGGACCGTTGGAAAGCGGGATTTTCGACGCAACAAGACGCGTTCAAGTGGATCGCAAGCTCTCGTTGCTACGATCCGCGATTGATATACAAGCGGACGAAACGTGAGACTTCCCATGTGAACCGCGCGATGTATCAGGCCTTCTTCCGTTGGAATCGGGAAAGACTGCCGGAGGAAAGCGAGTCGCTTTCGGGGCAGGATAAGGCGATGCTCATCGAAAACGTGCGCCAGGAGGCTCTAACTCACTTTGGGAAGAAGGACGAACATAATGCGTTGGTCAGGGTCAACGAGAAGCGGGTGCTCTTGAAAGCGACGTGGAATGGGAAGAAGGTCGGCGAGTGGACAGGATGGCATGGGTGGGACGTGGGCCAGGTGATGAAGTATGTGCGAGTGAAGGTTGGAGAGGAGCGAATACGCCAGATGGACGAAGCTGAGCTGAGGAACCTCGTGATGGAAGGGAAAGCCGCCGTCGAAGGGGAGAAGACGTTGCACAGGGGCGGAGTGACGGAACGGGTTCCGTAGAATGCGCCACTCACCTGTAGTTACTCGTCAACATGCATATTGATTTGATGGTCCACTCGGCCTCGACGGCGAAAGAGAAGCACAAAAGACAAAGAGAACAAGACATGCAATTATATGTGACTGAATATGTTACTTCTTCTTGACGGCTTTGATCCTAATGGTTTCACTGCCGACAAAAATACCCTGGTATCGAGGTTAGAGGCGGATATCAGTAAGGCAGTACTCGCTCGCACCTTGCCCTTATACGGTTCTGGCGGTCTCCACTTCCGCACCTTCGCCGCAAAAAGGCCTAGCTGATGCTTGTCCGTACAGCTCAACACAATCTTCGTCGCATAGGGCACCTCCACTTTGATGTGCGCCGGGATAGGCACGTTTACCAAGTGACTGAAGCCGACCTTCATGCTCAGCCGCATCCCGCTGCCGCCATTCTCCGTCCCGCGGGGGTCCGCCTCCAACACCGCGCGATACCCGACGCCCACGAGATATAGCGGCACCGTGAAGCCCTCCGTCATGCCGACGACGGCGTTGTTGATGAGCGTGCGCGTGAGGCCCCACATTGAGCGCTGCTTCTTCTCCTCCGCGTTTTGGACACTCAAGGCGAGTGTGTCGCTTGTTGGAAAGTCGATGGTCATGTAGGGCTCGAGCGGGACGGAGGTCGTGCCCAGGGGTCCCGTGACGGAGAGCGCTGTCGGCGAGGGCGCGAACGAGACGGCGGCGGGCGAGAACTTGATGGGCGCCTTGCCGATGTTGGACGTGTGTCCCCGCGCGACAGAAGACGAGCTGAATGCGCGGACGGCGCTGGCCAGGCGCTGTTGTTGGCGGGAGAGCATGGGGAGGACGACGACGGTGCGGGCGAGTGGGTGGCGAGCGGTGGCCACCAAGTCTGAGTTTGAAGTGGAGGAGGCACCGGATTTGGAAGCGGTACAAGCGTTGTCTCTCGTCGCTGCGTAAGTAACGTTTTGTTGGCCACTGCAGTCTCAGATCCCCTCTTTCTTGTTCAATTTTTGCAGTGTCGCTGTGGCCATGGCTGGATTGCTTTGTTCTGACACGAGGGCAATATATATTCCTCAATGGCCGCCCCACCTGGCCTCTCGTTCTCGGTCTCGTTGTCCTCCGCTATTTGTTTCATCGTCTTCCTCCAAAATTTGCCATGCATCGACTGTGGAACGACCAAGGGCTCGTCAAACGAATATTGACGGCCACTCGCTATCCCGATCCTTCTGTCCTGGACTTTGTGGATGCCGTCGATCTCTCGGAGCTGGACTCCGGAACTCTTTCTCATCTCGAGTCCTCGTACAAAGTGCATCGGCTTCAGCGATTAACGATCAACGTGAACGACGCTGAGCACCGGAACACTCTTGCCCAATGTGCACTGGTCTGCAGGGCATTTTGTCTACCGGCCGTGGAGCTTTTGTGGTCAAGAGTGCCTTGTTTCGAGGCCCTTGTCGATCTTCTACCGAGCGACTACAAAGCGAAGAGATATGGGGAATCTGTTCCGGTACGTGTTCACTTTATTCCCAATTTCTTTCTGATTTTCTGACAAGAAATATACTAGGTTCTGACGCGAGAGCTGACTCCGAGCGAAGTGACAGCGTCGAAATCGTTCCTTCGCCATCAGACAATGGTACACTCCCTTGCGTACTGTGATACCCATGAGCGGACAACACCCTTGACTATCTCGTACTTGGTCAGCTCGTGGCCCTACGCTGACAAGGTACCTTTTCCAAATGTCACGTCTGCCGTCTGGGACGTGGAATATGCGTACAACCTCTCTAGCGTCATGCATTTCCTCAGACCTCGCCTTCAATCCCTCGAACTACGTGTCAAAGCCAAGTCCGACTTTACCAGCACCCCCTCTGACATCTTGTTAGCGGTAGCTGTGAACTGCACCAATCTCACGTCCCTCTCCCTGACCGGGTCGTTCGTCTTTACCGACTCTATTCCCGCCTTCCGCAAACTCGCGACGAATTTGGTTCACCTCACCGACCTGAAACTCCTACAAGAGCAAGACTGGCATGACTTTCCAGGCCAGGGCGAAGCGTCTGCCACACCCGTCGTCCCAGAGACCCCCGCGTTCCCGGCACTTCAGAACGTCACGCTACACGGGACGTTCTACGCCGTATTCTCGACGCTCGGACAGCTCTGCTGTTATCCACAACAGCGAGCTCACCTCCGCCTCACCCAAGCACCCACCGTAGCACAGGTGACATCGCTCCTCCGTCGTCTGGCTCGCTCCCCGATCACCCTCTCCCATATTGAGATCTCATTGGTGAAACATCCTATGTTCCCGGTCGGCTCGGCAGACGATACTCTTACTGGAAGCGCCTTCCAATCTCTCTTTCGCCTCTCCCGCATTGTGCATCTCGAGCTGCACCAGCTGGGGATCGCAGTGGACCTGTCCGACAGAGATATACACCAGATGGGTGTCGCCTGGCCGCGCCTGCACTTTCTCGCCCTGGACACGCACCCGAGCCCGATCCAACGGCCCGACTGGATGCCGACACTGCCGCTGGAGCAGCTCGCGCTCTACGCGGAGGCGTTCCCCCGGCTGCAGGTGCTGAAGACGCCGCTTTGCGCGCCTAAGCGCGAGGTGATCGCCGACCTCGTCCACACGGCGGTGCCCTCCGCGTCGCCGCTGTGGGGTTTGAATTGGGACGTGTCGGGCATCGACGACGAGCACGAGGACCTCGTTCTAGCGTACCTGCTCGTTGTCTTTCCGTGTCTGACCCTTGTGAAGCGGTGCACGAGCGAGCGCTGGGATACGAAGAATATGGTGATAAGAAAGGGTATGAAGATGGTGAAGCAGGATTCAATCCCGTACGCGAAGTACACTAACCAGGATTGTTTGCTTGCAGATTCCCGCAAGAGCACGGAGGGAGTGGGACGTACGCGCTGTTGCTTCGCTAGAAAGCGACAAGTGGGCGTACAGATCGTGGTGCCTTTGAAGCATCTTCTCCTCGGCACTGTTGGTTCATGGTTATCTATCGTACGTTTTATGTTTGTCCTGGGACGTCTTCTTGTACTTGGTGTTTCTCGGAACGTTGTGTACCTATGTTACTCAGAAACTAAGATCGTTCAGCATCTCATAGACAGTTTATTTCTCATTCTATGCCTCCTGCGTAGCTATATTCTGGTGTATTTATCTCGTGTATTTGCTCTCTACCTCTCTACCTAACTTACTTAACTACCTACTACCTACCTAGCGACACCTATACGATCGGCGCCACGATCCGGGCGACGTTCTGCATTCGTGATTGGCTTCGAAGTTCGACACGCGGCGACACGAACACCCTCGCGCCATGGTGCTTCAAGAAGGGCATTCTTATGCGCTCTCAGAGACTAGTAGGTATGCTCAATAGGTACAATGACAACTCGTAGATCTACCGATGCCGAGACACTCGGGACTCTTTTTATAACAATATAGTACAAGTCCAACGTATGGCGTCAAACCCCCCCCACCTAATCGCGACCAAACAGCCCTTTGAGCATTCCCCAGAGCCCTCTAGTCCGCCTCTTCTTTGACTTCTCGGAGATATACGGCGCGCTCATGGGCGCTCCCTCGTACGTTGGAGGAGGAAGGACAACACACGGAACAGGAGGTGGCACCGTGACGATCTCATACCCGGGCACAGGGTCCGTGACGCGAACGTGGACGACCTCGTACCGAGGCACATCGAGAAGGACGGTCTCCCAGGCCATCTTTGGGACACGGACGAAGCAGTCCCCAGCCCCCGTCACGTGGAAGGAGATGCGGGAGCGGTCGACGTCTCTGAGCTCGGGGTACAGCTCCTGCACAGCATCGAGCGCTTCCTGAACGGATGTCAGACGGATGCACAATGAGTAGGTTGCTGAGGGCAACACAGACCTCGTACGTTTTCCCAGCCGGGGCATAGACCATCTGGCCCATGTATTGATATGTCAAGATGTCGACGGGGCTTTGGAACGATGCACGGGGTATGGGCGTGACGGGGGGTGGTTGGCTATATGAGCTCTCTGCCATCGACATGAATGGAATCGGAGGGCTTGGAGGAGGCTGGAAGAGGAGGGGGCTAGGCGGATGCGGCGCGGGAATGGTGGGTTGTATGGGGAAGGATGGGAAGCATCCACCACACACAGCAGTGACAGGACGAAGATTCGGACTGGGAGGCGCAACAGTTGGACTGTCCATCGTTCTTGTAGGGTGACTCGGAAATTCTACCCGGGAGGCAACTTTGAAAAGTGTGCGGGGGGTGGGGAATACTAGTAAGTACTGCGCACTTGACACAAGATATACCCTATTATCAGAGGATAGGCGCCGCCGAAGACAGGCCACGTGCGTATGACTGCGGAAGAGGTACAGAATTCACCATGTTTGCTGGAAGGATTCGAGCTTGGCAATGAGTCAAAGTGTCCGCAGCGAGTCCGCAGTACGTGCAGCGGTGCACGTAGAAACGCAAATTTCCACGCTAGTCGAATTCAATAAGCTCGCACTTTTGCAGGCAGTCTCTTGCCAATCAGGAATTCAGGTCTCCGTCTTATCTCCGTCACGGAACTGGTGTAACGAATATAGCTACCCTGAGTCGCAGGAATAAATCCAACTAATGATGCTACATTGCTACAGGAGTTCAGTCCACTGGTTAGGCCCACATCCTAAGCCACGACACACCCAGCGCCCAAATCGCCGTTCTTGTAAGGAATCAAGTTAGAGTGAGCAATCATGAGTTCCGCCTTGCTGTTCAGCTCGTCCCCGAGTTCCTTGAGCGGGCTCGTAAGACGCGCCTTGTACATGGTCTATCATCGATAAATAATCTCAGTATCTCACAAGGCGATGATAAGTCTAACGTATCACCTCTAGGTTGAGCCAGCCCAAAACTATCACGAATTGCGGGGTGCTGGGCCCCGTCTCGTGGATTGGGCCAAACGACCCGCCGACTGGAAGTGACTTGTAGCCGTTGACATGATCGATGATCTTCTGCAACACAGCCGCGACGTTCTGGGTCGACGTGTTCGCCTTGGCTGTGACCCAGGCCCACTCTTGCACGGGGGCGTTGAACGAAGGTATGGGGTCGGCGATGAAGAAGACATGCAAGGGGACCGCGGCGCCAGACAGCGCGGGAACGAGGAAGTTGATATAGTCCTTGTAGTCCTTGCCATCGTTCTGACTCTCGTAGGTCTCATGGGCCTCTATCGAGTCCCACCCTGCAGACGCAAATTGCGTGAGCTGATATGGCGAAATTACCTGAAAATTCGCCGCACCTATGATTGCGAGGATGTTTGGATTCTCGAGCTCTAGGGCGTGGTACAAGCTGAACAAACATCAGACGGACTGCTCTGTGGATGCAACCACGCTGCTCACTTGTGCGCCCCCTTGTATTTCCTCAGGAGGTCGTAAGCAGGAGTGACGAGGGTTCTATCGCGTTTGTAGGCGTCCGAGGCCGGCGCGTATGCGACTTCCCATGCCCACTTTTCCATTCTGATGAAAGACGATGAGGTATGGGAAACGTTGGGGAGATGATCCCTGCAGTTAACTATGGAGGTCTATATAGATAAACTCTTCCTGCATGTGGTTTTTGGGGAGGAGTACCGGAGACGAAATCCAGAAGTTGCCGACAATAAACACGTATGACGAACAGCTTCATTCTCAATTGACGTCCGCCCGGCATATGATTTGGAAAAGGCCCTGTTTCTGGCGGCCCATTCGTTTGTTTGCTAAGACAGACACGAGGAACAAATGGAGGGGATGCTGGTGCGGGGCAAGTTCTATGATGCTGCCAACATGGCGATGCTCTGAGAAGCTTCGGGAGCGGACGCGAACTGCAAAGAAACCGTCTTCCTGGATCTTTCCTATCTCCTATATCATCTACGTCCCAGCGTAAGAGATAGTTAGATGTCCCGTAGGCGATGTAGAAGTATTGACATACCAGGCAGTTGGACCAGCATGACGCTCGCAAGTTAGACGATCTCTGCAGTAGAGCTTAAGACAATGTATTATTATCGATTTCAAAGTGTCTTGTAAGAACAAAGAATCAGTATATCTGCAGGGGGCTGGAGTCTCCACGACGTCGCTTACTGTTACATATTTGCCACACCACGCAAGATCCAGGGGATGGCGCTCGGAATTCTTTGGTAATGCATGACCGAGATCTCAAAATGCCACCTGTCAAGACAAAACATGTGATCGGCTCTAGGATAGTCAGTCAAGAACAGCTCTAGGTGCGCGCGCACCGAGATGCCATGCTGAATCTTCGACCTCCACTCGTTGTTCGTCACTGCTAAGAAGGTGTTTCGAAACAGTGTATTGGAACAGACGCAGATAAACTGCCGCGAAGAACGTTTTAAGGAGCCGTAAAAGCGATCAGTCGGCCTTCCTTAAGCGACCTTTCACTCTCCATTCTTGAACGGTGTCAACGAGACATGGAGCACTGTGACTGCCGCAAGGGCCATCAGTTCTGCAGCGATGTCTTTGAGAGGGCTAGACTGTCGAGCCACAACATGTGCCTACCGTTCAAACGAACATGAGTAGGAAGGGTGTTCAAAGATGCGAAGGCTCACATCAACAGTCGACCAACCCATGGCCACCAGGAATGTCTCCGGCTTCTCTTGGGCGAGTGCATATGATGTGCCAATGGTAGGCGACGAAGGGTCGTTCCCATATGCCGACAACCTCTCTAGGGCAGCGGAAAATGTTTCCATATGTGTGTTGGCGTTGGGCGTGAGCCACACAAATTCAGTGACAGGGGCATGCAGCGTCGGCAAGGGGTCGGGGGTGAATGAGGTGTGGACAGTCGTTATCGGCCCCGAGATGGAACGGCTCAGGGTGTCGGCTAGCAGTGTGTGCTCGTGAACGTCCCTGGACCTCTCCTGCAATTCAAGCGATGCCCAAGCTGAATGAATGCAGGGGGTGAGTGACAGCATCATACCAAAGTATGACTGGTGTAACACACACCTATCAAAACGAATACGTTATCCTCCTCCACCTGCATGCCGCTGAAGACGCTAGAAAAACCCCGCGCTCAGTTCAGAGTCTTCATGGTGAGAAACGCTATCGCTCACACTGGAAAGTTGGTACCATGCAGTAGATGTTGAAGGGATGACTGGTTAGTAGAGCGATCACGTTTGTACTCGTCGGAAGCAGGACCGTATATGACTTCATATGTGAAGTTGCTCATGGCGAAGTGTGCTTCAGTAGAACCGAGCGTCCTCGCCCAGGCTGAATGCAATGCGTGCTGCACTGTCAAGTCGCGATCGAGTCGACTTGGAAGACCTGTGAACCGTCAGAGGACTCACTCCTTACTCTCTCACCGCGCAAAACTTGGGCCGACGAAACAAAAGACCCCGACGAAGTTCTCACCGTAACTCGCGCTCATTCGAAGTACTGCCCATTTCAGGACAACGAGGGAACGTTCCGATCTCTCAAATGCACACGAATGCCACCGTCTTCTGTAGAAGCCCTTCGAATAATCAATACAGTGAGCTGGGAGCACCGAACAAGACTGTCTAAGATAGAGAGGCTCCCACGAGTGTAGGGGCTACACAGACGGCTTCCTTCGTTCGGATCCTATGCACACTCTTCGTGACGGGGTTTACCCACGCCGCTTCCTTTGTCTCAAGCGTAGTAAACCCTGACAGGACGGTTAAGGTATATAGATGCATATACAGTCCGACAGAACTCACCTGGTTGAATCGTCTCGAAGATCTTTTTCTTGGGGTTCAGCTGAGTGAGTGGTGCTTTGTCTGGGCCGTGGTGTGAAAATGCATACGCCGCTTTGGAGAAGTGCCTGCTGTTACCTTCATACTCGGCGCCCTCGAAATAGATTCTGTCCCCTGGCTTCGAATCTGGCGGGGGTTGCACCAGCTCGATCCCAGCTTCCTTGCCGTCTTTTGAGGTTGCCTAGAGACGCTAGTTTTCAGTTATTGTCCCACAAAATTAAGGCACGGACGTACACAGAGGACCATCGCAAAGCTCTTGACTCCGCGCATGTTTGCAGGTTTCAGATTGCACTGTTATATAGATAAGTATCGACAAGACAAAGACCATTCTGAATAATTCAAGGACATACCACGCCAACGAGCCACTGATCTCGCATTTTCTCTATCGGGATATAATGGACCAGGCCGGAAACAACGGTTCTAGGGCCTGTTTCCTCTCCAAAATCGATTTGCTGGAGAGTTGTTAATGAGTCGCAATACTTTTACACCGCAAACACAGTGAATTTACCTCCACGTAGAGGCCGTCGGCGTCTGGGTGTTTCTTGACTAGAAAAAAGGTGAGACGATGTCACTCAAGACGCGATAGAAACTCTGACTGTCGATGATACGCCCAACGCGGAGGTCAACCATCGAAGGGATTGGCTCTGCAGCATCCTCAGCAGGAGCCGGCGCCGGCGCTTTCCCACCGCCTGCGGCTTTCTTACCCTCTCCTCCTTCTGCTGCTGCCTTCTTCTCTTTCTTCTCTTTTTTCACTGCCTTACCTTCGCCATCTGCCACCGGCGCAGACTGCACAGAAGAGTCCGCCTTAGCCTTGGATGAAGAGACCGGCGGAGAGGCTTCCGCTTCAGCAGGTTTGGCCGCCTTCTCTTTCTTTTTGGGTTCAGGAACTTTACGGACTGCGGGCGGTGCACCCGTAAAGTCAAAAGGTACGACAGAAAAAGCGGGGGCAAGGGCTTCAGCGGATTTTCGTACGGAAGGGCGAGATTGAATATGGTCAAAGTAGCGCGTGACTGCGGGATGCGAGAAATACTGGCTCTGTTGCAGCTGTGACTGGATTTGCCATTTCAGCGCAAACAGACAGAAGTTTGGATTTCGAACCCACAAAAGTTGGATGCAGAGCTCCATAAAGAGCTACATCTGCAGCCGTCAGGTAATTGCCGACGATGTAAGTGCGCGGCACGAGCTGCTCGTCCAGTGTCTGCGCTTTCCATCAGGGTTCGTTCTTCACATGAGCGACGCTGGCACGCACGTTGAGAGCCTCTCCCGATGCAAAATCATCCCGCGCAACCTTGTCAATCCACTCGATAACCTCCGCCTTGTCCTTCTCGGACTTTCCGAAATCCTGGGCGGGATCCTGGGTCGCGCCTGTGACCAGATCGCGAAGCGGAGGCTGCAACTTTGCGGTGGCGGCCTGAGCAGACATGGTTCTCGCAAGTACTCGAACACAAGGTAAAAGGGAGGATCGATGAGGGTATGTCTTCGCGATTCGAGTCAAGTTGTTCATCGCACAAAAAGTGAATATCTTCACGTGAGGCGACGGCGACTCACGTGTCGCGCCTCGAACGAGTTATCTGATAAAATACAAAGAATCACAGCGATGGCCTGCTCCAGTACTCACGCACAACCACCACGACCTCCGCGCAATGTCCACTGCAGCGAAAGAGGCGAGCTCACTGCCAGTCATCAACATCGCGCCATGGCTGCACGGTCATGATTCCAAGGGGCGGCTTTCGACGGCTGCGGCTATTCACGCAGCTTGCCTCGAATTCGGCTTCTTCTACCTGGATGTCTCTGCGTTCATAGATCCATCCGAGCCAGAGGAGCTAGCCAAACTCGCGCGTGAGTTCTTTGCACTACCACAGGAACAGAAGGACAAGATCTCCCTCAGCAACCAGGACCATGCACGCGGTGAGTTCATCCCACTCTGGTTCTCCTGCGAAGGTCTCATCGCGCATGTAGGCTATGCGAGGCTCAAGGAGAATGTTACAAACGGAAAGGCAGACAACCACGAGGGCATCGACTTCTATCGCCCCGTGGAGCATCCGGATAAGTCGAAGCCACTCTGGGGAGAGAACCAGTGGCCGGACGTCCCTACATTCCGGGAGAAATACGAAGTGTGGATACAGAAGATGAAGACCCTTGGATTAGTCGTCATGGAAGCGTCAGTCCTCACTCCAAAGATACTATCTTCCGTCCCTCAATAGATTTCCCTGAAGAATGTCAGTGGGCCTGGGAATGACGCCGGAGGAATGGGCAGATCTCCGTGACCAGGTGGATGATAGTTTCTGGGTCATGCGAATTATAGGTCTGTCTGGACTCGGTCTTTCTACTTGCCTGAGGTAACCAACAGACTAGGCTATCCCCCACTTCCCAACGACGAAGACGGCTTTTCTTGTGGAGCGCACAAGTATGTCCTTCCCAGTCAGTGTCGCGTCAGTCCTACAACATCACGTATTCCTCACAGGGACTACGGGTGCCTGACGTAAGGTCTATTCTTGTCTACGGACTTTAGATTCAATCGCGCTTTTGATCACGCAGCTTCTTGTGGGCAGATCCCACCAAGAATGCCCTGCAAGTTTTCCTCCCACAACAATTCGTCGCCATTGAAAACCCAGGGCAGATATCACAGCCTTTGCAAGAAGGTATCGAAGAAGGTATCTGGATCAATGCTGACCCCATCCCAGGCTGCGTAGTATGTAACATCGGTGAAAGTACGTGCCATCGCTATCCTTTACTGCCTCGAACCGTGACATATTTTGTTGGCAGTGTGGGAGATCTGGACAGGAGGCTTGTACAAAAGTACACTCCATCGCGTGATCCATCGAGGGTCAAACTATCGGTGAGTTTTATAGCTCTGTCTTGTGAGTGCTCACTCAACTATACTTCCAGTGTATCGTGAGTTTTCTAGCTCCGAACGGTGGAAGATGCTCTCACTCCATACTTTGCAGAATACCCTTTTTCTTCGAACCGAATTTCGATGCGAATGTGTCCCCTCTTGCCGCCGCCAAGCTCATCGAAGAAGATTGCGTTGCTTCGACGACCGCGGAGAAAGCCATTGCAGCGCATAAACAGAAGAAAACGTATACACCCACTATATACGGTGACTTTCTTTTACGGAAAGTGGGCGGGAACTTCGCTACGGGCAAGGGTAAATACGATTAGCTGTTTAGTATGGGAGGTCCGTCTATAAATCTGTGCAATCAATCTCCTTCATTTTTATCTTTTTAGAAGGGAAATAACTCATCGCATAAGGCTAGTAAGGTGAGCCTTTCCATCGTGATCAACTGTGGTGCAGCCGAGTAATGGTCCTCATCGCGTCGACGTGCCCAGGATCTGGACCTCGGAAATTTCCGGCCACACTGGCAGACAACGGAGGACCCCTTGATTGGCTCTCTTCTCCAATTCGAACGCTGGCCGACATTGACGCTCAATGTCACCACCGGCCTCTATGCCATGTCTTTCTTTCGTCGATTGCATGTATTGTCGGGAGGTAAGATCTCTAGCGCTTGTAGTTCTGAGCCACGGTAGCGATAGAAGACGTGACACGTAGTCTTATACACGTTACGGCAGAGCAACTCGGTGGATGTAAGGCAGGAGGCGTGTCAAGGCGCCTCTGCCACGACTTACACCTACCATAACACCGTACGTTCTCCCTTGGATATTGTTCGTGCAAAGCTAGTGCCACTGACTTCAATTCATCTCTAGTCGTATCATGGCGGACAGTGCCTCGGAACCTGACGGCGATTCCGCCGGATCGCAGTCTCCGCTGCAGACTTCGCAGGCGACACTCCAAGACGTTGTCTCCGAACCGTCGTTTCCCATCGCTCGCCTTCCAGTTGAGATTCTCAGGAAGATCATAAGCTATCTCGCCCCGCATGAATATTACAGTAACGGGGAAATGGCCATGTTCACATCGCAAGTGTGTGCACTCTGGCGCACCATCGCTCTGGACACGCAGGAGTTGTGGCGCATCATACCCATGCGCACCGAACGCGCCGGTTGGACCGACTTGGCTCTGGCAAGATCGATCCCCATCGATGTTGAGATCGACCTCGATTATGCCAAGGACGATGTCAAAGACTGGATGGCTGAAGAGGGCCTCCGGCCAAAAGAGAAGATCTATCAAGCAAACATCCGAAAGGCGCTGCCACATTTAGACCGCACACAAACCTTATGGATCCGATTCTCGGCCCATTCCTTTTTGACGACGAGTCCGTTCGCGGTCGAAATCGCTCACGCGATCACGAGCAGCACTTTCCCTCTCGAGGAGCTGATGACCCGGACACTTTCTCCCCTATGCCGATCCCGGACAACACTTTCATCGTGCACACTCCCCCGAAGCTCCAATACCTCAATTGCCGTAGCTTCTATCCCTCCCCGTCGTCACCTCTGTTGAAGAGTTCCCACTTGACATTCCTGCAGATCTGGACGGACCGTCCTGGAGTGCAGATTTTGGAGATCCTTCGTCAGCTTCCGGCCTTAGAGACGCTGGGCCTTGACACCCCTTCCTACGTTCCACCCCTAGACAATTCTGCACTGATTGCGCTGCCACATCTACGGGAATTTCACCTTTCAAACGAGTTCGATAACTCGATCAATCTCTGGCGCAATCTTCAACTTCCCCAAGAGGCCGAAGTGTATATCGCCTTCTCGACTTTCTGGAATTGGAGGTTGAAGACCTTTCCTGACTCTGCCAGAATCGCCCAGATGGCTGCGGAAATTGAACAAACTTTTCGCGCTCACATCTCTGCCGTGGTAGCAAATGGCCAGTCCTATAAGACAATCTTCATAGCGCGCCCCTTTTCCCGCCTTATTGGGAGTGTCAGTGGGAATTCGTATTTCATGCTCTGCGATCCTACCTTGGATGACGCCGAGTCGTCTAAACAAGCACGCCTTCCACCCAGTCTACGACTCTTTTTGGAGGATTGCGGCCCCACCGACAGCTGCGGGATACCAACCATCTCCATCACTTCCACCTTGCAATTCCTGCCCGCATGGCAAAATGTTCTCGTTCTGGATTGCCATTGGGGAGCGTACAAGTTTGACAGCGCCGAGGAGTGGCTGGAATTGAGTGATGTGCTCGGAAGCGTGGAAAGGATCAATGTCGGTGGCCGAACCGCCCGAGGGTTTATACAGGCCTTGCACAGTACCGCGGAGTCATCATCGCCCTTCTTTCCCCACCTCAAAGCTATTTCCTTCAAGAAAGTGAAATTCTTCAGCAGTCTCGAGAAACCAACTTCAGTCATGTCAAACTCCTCGACCCCCATTTTCACTATCGACATGCTCTCGACCGACACACTGTTCACCGCGTTGCTAGCGGCCCTCAACCTTCGAGTACCCCTGGGCACTGTGTCGCACTTGACCATGTGCAAATGCGACTTGGCGATGGAAATGGTTCAGTTCTTCCGACAGTGTATGCGTGGGGACGGCTTAGAATGGGATGGTGAGCTTGAGGGTACCCAGTGGCCCAGGCACTACCAGTGGTAGTGGTCATGGCGGCTCTGAGCCGAACTTGACTCACTTTCGTGACTGTCGCTGCTAGCTTTTCGATGGTAGTGCATTTTCCAAGGTGCATTGCCTCGTAGTCGTGTGTCATCCCGATCGCAGTCTATTTCTTTAGTGTACGAAACACGATTTACGTAGTAACAAGCTGAAGTTCATACGACCACGGCTAGGGTTCACCTCTACGAATATAGCGTCCGCCCCGTCGACGCAAACGGGCCCTCACCGCTGGCGCCCGCGCTGCCGCTCCGCGCGCGCTCGTCCAGAAACCCGCTCGCAGGGCCCGCCACATTCATCTCCCCATCTGAAGACTGACTCTCGGCCAGCCCATCGTATAGAAGTGAGGGGGAGGTGTAGCGCAGGAGTGCAAAATCGAGGGTGGCGCGCGCGCCTCCGCCACAAGTGTTCCCTGTTCCGAGACAGACATCGCTCGCGAACACAGCTGGTTATACTTACTAGCGCAGCCAGCCTCTGAGTCTGACCCACCGAGGTCAGCTTTCGATTCATGAGGGCGAGGGTGAAAATATGGTAGGTTCGGAGCAAGCCTCTGCCTTCAGAGGAGCGAACAATATGTAAGTTGAGCAACTTGGATATGTCTGCCACCTGAACGATATGTCGTACATCTGCGCGTCGCCGTGTTTCGCCCCAGTCGCAGTGTTGTACGAAACGCGATCTACCAAGTGACAAGCTGAAGTCCATACAACCGGCGGTCAGGGCTCACCGCTGCGAATATATCGTCCGCCCCGTCGACGCAAATGGGCCATCCCCGCTAGCGCCCGCGCTGCCGCTCCGCGCGCGCTCGTCCAGAAACCCGCTCGCAGGGCCCGCCAGCACACCCGGCGTCCACCCCGGCGGCTGCGAGTGTGTGCGGCGTGGGGACGCAGTGCCGTCCGCCTGTGCCGCGTCGACGTCGGGCGGGGGCTCCGTCCAGCCCTGTGGCTCCGACCGCCGCGCGCTGCGCCGCCGCGCGCCGCCCTCGCCGCCGAGGCTGAAGCGGCCGCGGCCATCGCGCGTGCGGCTGCTCGTGCGGCGCTCCTCCGCCGCGCCGTTCGTGAGAGCGCGCTCCTTGCCCTTTTCTTTTGGGGGCTTCGGCTCGGCAGGGGGCTTCTCCTTCCCGTTCGAGGCGCGGGGCCGTGGTTTCGACTTGGTGCGTTTGGCGGCGGCGGCGGCGGCGGAGGCGGTCGGGGATTGCGGTGCGGTGGTCGTGCTGGTGGTGGTGGGTGTGGGGGCGGTCGAAGCGGAGGGGAGGCAGATGGTGGGGCGGGCGGGTTCTGGAAGCGGAGACAGTTCGGCGGGGGCAGTGAGGGCAGGGTCTTCGTCGAGGAGCTCCTTCTCTTTGGCGGCACGTCGCTCAAGTGCGACGGAGAGTGGAAGCGGGGCGGGAAGGATGTCTTCGAGCCTGGTCAGCGTATGCGGGTGACCGCGCATATGTGTGGTCCTTACCTTGTAGGAAGGCCATGGAGGATGTTTGGGACGCGACTGTGGCTATGCATGCGTCAAGGCAGCGTTAAAGAAGGCGCAGAAAATCACGACGCACCCATATCGCGATACTGGACTATTGTCCGCTTTTGTGCGCTGGCGTGCTGGTAGCCCGCACGCGCCAGCCGCTTGATGAACTCTTCCTGGGTCTGAGGTGAGAGGATGAACGAAGGTCGGGGAGCCAAACACACCGTCGCCACAGACAGCGCGAACTGCGCTTCCTTGGACATGGGTCCGCTCTCGCCTAAGACACGTCAACAATTGAGTGGAACAGTTCGCTGCGGGAGGGCAGGACACCGCACCGTCGGCGCGCAGGATGTTCTCCAAGCGCGTTTGGGGAAGCAGAGACTGGCCTGGTACGCGCTCGCCCGACTTGCGAAGGTGTTTGCGCCGCCCGTTTGCCGACGCACCCTGGCCGTGCCCTGGCTGCTCGTCCTCGGGGTCGTCCTCGGGATCAGGCTCTATGTCGTCGCCATCGACCGCTTTCACCTGTACCATGTTGTCGTCGAGGTCCGAGTCTAGTTGGTCCTCCTCGTCTTCGTCATCAATTTCGATCTGGTCATACGGCTGAGAAGACCCATCGAGGAATATGGGATCCATGGTTGGGGTTGGGAAGCAGGCGAGTACGGCGGTGCCGTGGAGTGTACAGCGGTAAGGATGCGAGGCGAAATTGCGTGAAAATAATCGTAGAAAGAAAGGCGGGGGGAATGCGGGGAAGGGGGAAAGGAGGGTGGTGGGCGGTGGTGTGGCAGACGAAGACAAGGAGAGACGCGCCCTGAGGCTCAGACGCGCCGGACTCTTCTTTTTCTCCGCATCTGCTGGACGTTCCTTTTCTCCCTGGCGCTCACACTGCACATTTCCTCGCCTGTTTCCAATCACGCTGGGGTTTCATATCGCTGGAGAGAGGAATTTGTGGATGGATAGTGCAGTGTAGCTACTGGCAGGTGCGTATGATACAGCTAAAACTCGCTATGGTACAGGCCTTGACATTGGCTCTTTTTCAGATGTCCTACTTGAAACACGTCGCCGATCTCCTTTCAACCTTTCATTCAACATTAACCTTTACGCTGCCCGCCTCCACTGCCTTCGGAATCCTGAGTGTCAGGATGCCGTCCGCGAGCTTCGCGGACACGTTGTTGGCGTCTACGGGGCGAGGCAGCCAGACCGTGCGTGTGAAGGTCGTGCTGCCCGTGAACGCTCGCTCTACAGAGAGCTGGTTCGTCTGGTCTTGCTTCGCCACTGCGGTTGAGGCGTCTATCGAAGGTGTACAGGTCAGTTCCTTCCAAACACTGCCGTGGATCAAAAGCAAGACTTACCTTCACCTGGAGTGGCCGCTGCATCCACCGCTCCCTCCTCTGCACTGGTGGTCGGCTGCACCCTCCTCTGCACGATATTGCCCTCTATGATTACGCTCTGACCTCCATCTCCGATCCTGACGTCGACGTCCTCCTTCTTCACCCCAGGCAACTCAGCCTCGACGATGTAGTAGTTGCCCTCTTCGGAGAGGTCGACTGCGGGGCGACTCCGCGTCGGTGCGGTGAAGAATGGATCGTCGAAGAACGCGCGCGCGGGCATTCCAGCGAAGCCTGGTTGCCTCAGAGGCTCCTCAAGCATCCTGAATAGTGGCCGGAACTCGCGGAAGAACTGACGAGTGAGAGACATGTTAGGTGAGTGTGTGGTTCGGTGGATAGCTTGTCGAGTAAGTTATGATTGAAGCCATGGCCGCCAGACGATGCGCCATTTATATAGACCATCCCTTCGAATGCTCGAGAAAGAGCTCGACTTGCAGCAGTTCCGGGCGCAGCTTCGGGGTTCGAGAGTGTTCCGCCCGTGGACCAAGGAGCCAGCCAGCCGGCTCCGCGACTTGCCATAATTGTCCGGCTAATTCCGGAACCTTCCACACGGCGCTCGTCGCGCCTCGTCATGTCTTTCTGGTTCTAACTTACCAACTGAACATCGCATACATGCTACAGGTCGATCATAAAATACCTCACGGATACTATCGCAAATTAATTGAAGCCGATGAGATGATTTGATGTTCACCGACCCTGTGCGAGAGATCTCTAGGAACTAGGGAGTTGCGACTGCTCGCACCAATGGGTATATACAACGCAACCTAGTTGTTCGCAGACGAAACGATGTTAACTTTTTCAAATCTGCGGAGCTGCCTGTCGTAACATGCGCTTAGGACCTAGCTCGGCGTTTTATTTTCTGTGCAATTCCGGGTCGACCTGCTCCCTGCGTCGAATCCATCACCGGCCTCGCGGTGCGTATCCTCCCGTTATCGAGACACCCGTGCTTATATCGCACCTGACACTGTTAGAAAATTGCATCTGATGACTATACAAAGGCCCGACCGGCGTGTGGATGATTTGAAGACTCGGCAGCGTATGATGACGGTAACTTGAAGCAATGCGGTCCTTCGCTTCATAGACATCCTTCTGCGGTCCGATCACACGCACGGCTGCTATCGACTGGACGGCGTTCAAAGTGCGGTGGTCCGAGCCCGAGTTGCTCCCGCTCATCAAGGAGCGTGGAGCCGTGAGGCTCCGGCAGCTTCGAGGCGAGGACCCTGACTTTCGTCGCATCCCTGATGCGCGACTCTACGGCAATTAATCTCCACTTGCAGAGGCGAATAAGAAACGGTATCTACGCGAGAATCACTTAGACACTCTGTCGAATGGAGCCCGCAATCGCGCGTGCACTTCAAGTCTTTCATTGTCCGGAGCACGTGATACTGTCGCGTCGCGTCGGATCGAGAGCGAGGTTCTGAGATTGGCCAAATGGTATGTCAAACATGGTGGTATGTATGTAAGTTACAGTGTTGCCCAGCGCTGGAACGTAAAGCACGCAATATCGCAATGTCCACCGACGCCGCCAATTCATAATGTCAACCTTCGGTCCGATTCAATTGCCCAGACATGTCGCAGCGGCGTCACGAAGCACCAACGGGCAGTTCACGTGGGATCGAACAACCCCACAAACCGACGCAAACGGTCCTCGCCGGGTGCCCACTGTACCTCAAGGCGAGGCGGGCGATATGGAGGCCGGGCTTCGCAAGCGTCTGCGCAGGGTTGTGGATCGACGGCGGGCGAGAGGAACCCGTATCCCGTCGCGGGCAAGCAACCGATCAGATGCGATGTGCAACTTGAAAGCTTACTTGAGCGGCCCTGCGGCCCTGTTGGCTGTGGCTCTGTCCCACGCATCGTTCGGTGCGTCGAAGGCGGGGGGACGTCAAACAAGCCTCGCCGCCATCACGCGACATATGGGTTCCGGGAATCGCGCTGCCCTTGTGGCCAGTGTGAGGGGTTCCGGGAGCCAGGGCAACGTCCCACAACAACGTCCCACCCCATGCTAATATGCCTTGCACTAAGCATCTAGCTGGGCCATCACGCACGCGCCGCTGTATCCCCGTTCTCGGCGTTTCGCAGCCCTGGCGTAATCAGGGTAGACATGAGCGAGCACTTGATGGCTCGGTCGAGCGAGCGAGTCCATAGGTCAGCTGCGTCGACGCGAAGCACCAACTCGAGGGCGTCGTGAAACTCGGGGCCGTGCCTCGTGAACCCAAAGAACGCAGTGCTGTACTTGCGGTGTCGTTATCGGGACGTGTAGCTGAGCAACATCTCGAGAACGTGACAGGAGGGCCGACCAGGACACGCCAAGAAAGGCCAGAGGGGCAAGCTTGCTTTCCGGAGGGCCTCGCGAAGACGGAAGGCGACAGTCGATCTCCCGATCCTGATGTGTGCTCGCTCGGCCGATCCGCTCCGCCAGGGGATCTGCGCGGCGGCACAGCAGTTCAACGTTCAACTTCCACAGACGTCAGGCGCGTCGGGCCTCGCGCCGTTCCTGGGCGTGCGCTGAACGCCGCTAGCCCTGGCCCCTGCGGTCCTCCGAGTCGTGCTGGTGCTCTGCAATCGCATGTCGTCGAAGATCAGGTCCTCGCGTCCCCGAGACGTCATCGGCCGGTATCTATACACTCGAAGGCGATGCAGCGGCGTCGAATCTGAGCCTGGGGGGCATCGAGTCGTCGACTGGCCCCTCGGCGGCCACGACGACGCATAGATAGAAGACGGACATGGTCACGAACCTTGACACGGCGTACCTCGCACGCCTGCACAAGAGACGTGTGCCTGTGCCTCCAGCTGCGCATCGACGATCGTCCGCGCACAAAGACAGCCTCCCCCACCTCTAAGCACACACACGAGCCTCCGCGCCTGTCACTAGTCGGCAGTCCAGGCTTCATAGGCCCCGGCACGCACCCTCCATATGTCACCGCGCGCACCTTCCCCGACCCGAGTACCGCACCCCACCCCGCAGTTATTCCATTCTCCATTCCCGCGCGGCCGCCGATGCCGTGAGCTCACATACGTCTGTATGTAAGTATGTAACTCACAGTGGACAAGAAGTTGGAACATCGATGCTGAAGGCCCAGGCCACGGCCGGCCGCTCCGCGCTTCTTGCCACGCTGGCCGTCCCATGAGAAAGACGAGGAAAGACGTCACGAAGTCGCCAATTGGGCATCCGGATCGCGCTGCGTGGGTCTGTTCTGATCGAAGGGCGGGGCGATAAATCGCAAGCAAGCACACGGCAGCGCTGGGGGGTATATTGTCAAGGGAACGCGCACGGCTCCATTGAAAACAAGTTTGCGACGTCGCGGGGCGTTGTGGATTCTAGAATACCGTGACGAGAATATTGGCCGGACGCCGGACGGAAGCAAAATGAAGGCCCTGTAAATGCCGCGGCAGTTGAATCCATTACGTAACGACACAGCTCAGCCTGGCGGCGGTGCGCTGAAGATTGCGATATTGCAGCTCCTCCGCCAGTAGAGCGACGATACGGTAAACTCTTGATGCCTGCCCGCGATTCATTGAGCACAGCTCGGAATCCTTACCTAGAACTAGCACCCGAACTCCCCGCTGATCAGCTGAACCTAGCGCGGACCTCCGCAACGGCCGTCGCCGCCGCCGCCATCACAGAGGAACACAAATATTCAATTGAACTTCATTGAGCTTCCATCCGCTACGTATCCTATCTTAGAGGACAGTACCGACATATCTACACACGCCGCGTCTGAACGTTACCTGTCAGCAGAGGCGGCTGAATGGCCGAAGCGGCCATCTCGCATCAGTTGATGGTTTGGACGTCGCTTCCCGTCGCCCTGAAAGCGAGCAGTTGAAGCACAAAGCGTGACGTCGTCCGCTGATGTCGCAGACAAATGCACCTATCTAATGGGAATGATGCTGGTCAGCCACCACTGCACGCGAATGGGAGCGAAAACATGCTGACTGGTGATGCATAGACGTGGGCGTATGTACGGCTGGGCGTGCGAGCGCCGACAGGGTGCGGCAGCGCTGGGCGAGTATCAGCATCAGTTTCATCAGCAGTTCGGTTATCACGAGAGTGACAGACCTGGCTGAGACTGCACTTTGCACAAAAGCCATATATCCATATAGCGCACGCGGTTGATCCCGCCTCGGGTGAGATTGACCGAACGAATATTGCGACGGTGCAATATAGCCTATATCGTCACCGAGTAGGGCATTCAGACGCATCTTCGGGATCATACACCGACTCAGAGCTGTTCACGCTCTTTGCACGGAACTGGATGCTCGAAAGCGTGCGCACGTCGCCGCCATTCTCGAGCAGGTGCCGCAGGATCCAGTTCTGTTGGCTAGTCCACACCGTGGCGAACACGACGCCGAGGATAGTGACAAAGTTGTTGGCGAAGATGATGTATATGCCATGGGTGAAGTGCGGCATCGTGATCATGAGAGCAATTTGCGCAATGTTCATCGCGACAGGAAAGACGTAGTTTCCCAACGCGATGAGGAACACGGCGGGGACGCGCTGCACGATCTCGTCTGGGGGCTCGGGTTCACGGCGTTTCACACGGCAACGCGTAAGGAACACTCACTGCAGGAACCCGAGTTCTTTCCCTTTCTACGGAAGCGATAAAGTTTGTAGAGGAAAATGGACGACGCGTAACTGACAGGGTGTAAGCCGAGATCGGCACGCGGAGATAAATGTTATAATGAACGTACGCGTTATCGAGCGCCTGCAATATGAACAATACCACCACTAACGGGCCCCGCCCCCAGATGAGCCCTGCGACTGCCGCGGCGCCGGTCTGCTGCATGCGGTCCATGGGATATGTGGCGAGAAATGCGATGAGGGTCGCGAGGCGCGCGGTCTTGAGGACGGCGGGTACTGCAAGCACCGCAGCAAGAGTGCGCGGCGGGGTGAGTTGGACGGGGTAGAACGCGAGAAAGCGAAAGATGAGGATCGAGTCGATAAAGAGCGGGGGTAGAAGTAGCAACGCGATGTCGAGCATGTACAGGACGGGGGAAAAGATCTTTGTGGGGTTAAAGAGGAGTTCTGCAGTGAAGCCGAGGGTGTATGCGGCTTGGAGGAGACCAAGGCAGCACGCGAATATGTTGAGGATGAATACAGGGCGCTTGCGGGCCTCTGGGGGAGTGAAGAAGAGGAGGGTGCCCACGATAGGAATTAGCATCGCGCCGAGGGGCGCGACTATGAGTATGATAGTGAGGAAGTGGTGTACTGATTGCGCGCTGCCCTGGTAGGGGACCGCGAGGGGGAAGTCGGCCATGGCATGGGGGAGGGGAAGCGGGGGATGGGAGGCGAGAGGGAGGGTTTATAAGGAAGCGGTAGATGGACTGTCATGGACAGATGGTTTGACCGGGTTTGACATCGGCGGATTCGGACACGCGCCGGGCTGTCACCGCGCCATCGTCGACCACTCACGCCGCCGAACACACAATCATCCCTAATCAGGAACCCCAGAATCAGCTCATCCGAATCGGGCGAATCTCAATTATCCCTCCATGGAGCTATCCCCGCCTCGCCAGCCCGCCTCCCTTGGCGTCTCCCGCGTCTGCAAATCCCCCGCTCCACCTCGCGCTCGCGCAGACCCGCAGCCAGCGGTTACGACGTCGCGCAATCACAGGCAAGGCATGCGACATGGCTCCCGAGCTGTCTCGCTTGCAGGCTACATTCCATGAACGACAAGCTGCGACAAGCCAGCGACACGCGACGCCGCTCGCGGTGGTCCGCTGTGACGGCGGCCAGAGCCTGCCATAACGGGAATCGTGTCACGTGCACTGCCTCCCCGGACGAGCGCCGACAGCTCCCGAGCCGACACACCCGCTCATCCGACACCGCTCGTCCATCCCGCAGCGGAGTCCTCTGCCATAAAACCCCAGCTCGTTTTACCCGCAGTGTCTCGCAATACCTCTCCCATCACCTATCTTCCCTTTTATCCACTCACTGCTCTTTTCTAAACAGCCAACTGACACGCCTGTCAACATCTTGCTGCGCATTTGCAATGACCGATCGCACTCTCAATTCTGACCAGCAATTGGCCCTGCACGCCCTCAGAGACAGTCTCGAACGGGACAGCCTCTTCCTCGACAGCGATACACTTGCCCGAGATGACCCCACACTTTTGTAAGTTCTTCCGGCCGCTGCGTCCCGCGGTGCGCATTCGCTGACTGTGCACGCAGACGCTTCCTCCGCGCCCGTAGTTTTCACGTCAAGCAAGCAAGGCAAATGATCAAAGCCTGCCTCGAGTGGAGACGCACAACCGAGGGTGAGGGCATCGACGCCCTCTACCGACGACTCGATCCGTACGATGTGAGCGGCATCTTCCCACCATCGCGCCCCTTTGCTTAACATCAACAGTACCCCGAGCGCGAGGACGTATTTAAATGCTGGCCGATGTGGTTCCACAAGGTATGTTTTACTGCCACCTCCCCGCTGCGCCGGCTGACTCTGCGCACAGACGGACAAGGTTTTTACCCCTCTCCTGCGTCCTTCGCTGCGCGTGGCGCTGACTCTTGCAACGTCTTCTAGAAAGGCCGCCCACTTAACATCCAATCTCTCGGCGGCGTGAACATGCCCAAACTGTACAAGCATGTGTCGCCCGAGCGCCACTGGCAGACGATCCTCGTGAACGCCGAGTCCCTCCAGCGCGAGGTCCTCCCCGCCGCATCGGCGCAAGCCGGGCGTCAAGTCGAGCAGGCGCTCGTCATCGTCGACCTCAAGGGCTACGGGTGCGTCCGTTCCCCCCTCTCACGGCGCCGCAGCTGACCGCCCGCGCGCCAGGCTCTCGCAGTTCTGGCAGATGAAATGGCTCGCCAAGCAGTCCTTCGAGGTCTCGCAGAGCTACTTCCCGGAGACGTACGGGTGTCTCTTCTCATGTCTCTCCGGTGTCGCCGCTGACTGCTTTGCGCCACAGAATGGGCCAGCTCGCGATTATCAACGCGCCGTCGTCGTTCACTGCGATCTGGGGTGTCATCCGGCCGTGGCTGTCCCCCGCGACGATCTCGAAAGTCTCCATTCTCGGCCACGACTACCAGAAAACGCTATTGGAACTGGTAGATGCCGAGAACCTCCCGGAATCACTGGGCGGCTCATGTCTGTGCGAGCACGCCGGCGGGTGCCATCTCAGCAACGCGGGGCCGTGGATGGAGGGCCGTGCCGAGCGCAGAGAGCGGTGGCTGCGGGGAGAGATCGCGTCGCCGGCTGTGCCGTGGCCGCAGGACGGCAACAAAACCCGCAGCAATAGCCAGAGCTCGTCCGAGACGCTGCATGACCATGTTCTTGCCTCGGTCGCCGAGGACAAGCAGGGAGCAGTACTGACCCGCATAGAGCCTGCGCACATCTTAGAGCCTGCGCCCATCGCGCTGACTGCGTAACACACCCTGCTTTTCTCCGCTCATCTTACTTATTGTAGCATATAATTGCGTCTGTGTATCGGTACTGACCTCTGTTATATCAATAGTCCCATAGAGTAATTAAGCAATGCAACTTACGACTTGTCACGCATCGACTTCGAAGGATTCGTTGGCCTACCTTGTCTTTCCACTGTTTGTCGGCTCGTCCTCACGCCCTGTCGCTGTTCACCGTGTCACCCATGTCGGACGGCTGTACCGCATTGCCTACGATAATACCGCCACATAGTCTCTAGTGTTTACATCTTTCGTGCTCGCAGGATCAACGGTCAGTGCACAGGTTCCGGAGGTTAGATGGTTGAGTTGCTCGACTACTCTGCCTCTCGGAGACTAAACTAATGCCCAGATGACTTCATACGGCACTCGATAATGAGCATTGCTGACGGTGCGTATGAGTCTCCTTCAAGCAGACTGAACGAGGTTGATGAAACGACGGGTGTATATAAGTATGTGCTCATTTAACCGTATCAATGTTTCCTCTCTCCTTGTTATGTGCTGCTCGTTGGCTGCTCGTGTTTTCATATCTTCGGGCTCCGTTCACCTTGGCAGTGCAGGTACATCCTTCCCATTATCTCATGTGAGATTATCGTCTCCTACATCCTCTGTCTTTGACCACGCCGTGTGCTTCATTGTCGCATTGTGTTTCTCAGACGGGTTGCGCGGTGCACTACTATAACCTCCGTGGCTACCTGAACAGTCCTCCAAGTGGCACACAGATGGCAATTACACTGCAAACCTCCTCCTGGCATATACAGCCGCCGATGCACACTTGACACACCCATCCCGCCGACCGACTACAAGCAGAGGCCGATGTGTAAATACGATTTCACATCACGAGAAACCCGTCGACTCGCACAGCGCCTTCGCGCACCACTATGAGACCAACCCGGGGTTAGGGTCACCCCATGGCATGGTGATTGCCACCATTCACCCGTGTCCGGGGTTCCAACGGGGTTGGGGTGATCCAGAGGTGATTTTCATCCATGGGGGATTCCCCCACCGCTGGTTGAGGTTAACCACTAGAAATACTTCCTGTGATCACCCATATTTGAAGGGTGATTTTCACCACCAAATCACTGTGTAACGTAGTAACGTCACAGTGACAGGAACATCACGCTTATGTCACTCCCATCAGCAAGTGACTCGTTGAGTTCGACTTGTCTTTTTCCGCCACGTTGACGACGTGTTTGCCTTCGTCTTCGATGCTCCCGGCCGTTCGCAAGCTCTATTCTCTCTGCCGGATACCTTCTACCTTGGTGCAAACTGGCTTCCTCGCTATGATGGCTAGTCCGAGTCTGTGTCACTGGTCAGCAACCTCTTGGGTCAATGGTCGATCCGTCGGCAACGTCGCTAGGGCTTAAGCTTGCTCGTATCCGTTTGCGCTATGGACTCTGGGTGCGCGGACCTTGGCCTCCAGCTAGTCAAGGTTCAACATCAGTCATTACGTCCAGCATCGTGGGTGGAGATGGAGATAGTAGGGTGGTGCCGACATGTCATCGTTGCGTATGATCCAGGTATGCCGCCACCATACTGGCCTTCATGTATCTACTGACCTGTCTTATTTTCGCATAGTATGACGCGCTTCCTTTGCACTTCCAACGCCTGGGAAATGAAGCCTTTAATTCTCAATCCGACACTCGACGCCGGCATCATTCGATACGTACTCTCGGCTCCGAATCGTTGTGGTGTTGGTGCTTATCAATATTGTAGATGGATGTCACTGGTACTGTCGTAGCTCAGCTGTATCTAGTGGATTGTGCGCAATATATTTGAATAATCATATCATTTATGTCCGGATTTTTATCACCCAGCGCGGGGACTTTTATCAACCATGGTATGGGTATTCACAACCCCGGATTCACGGTGAGATTCAACCCGCAGAAGGGTTGTTTTCACTCGAAGTACGAGAAAGATGGCGGGGTGAATTGCTGCATTTCCGGGGTGGTATTCACCCATATATCTGCACCTGGCAGCGGGGTGAAGACAACCATGCAGAGATGATTATCGCCCATTTCCTGGCTCATCATAAACTTTCTACGGGGTGGAATCATGGGTGATACTCACCCCGCATGCTGTGCCTAGTGCACACGGGCCTTGCGAGACCGCGAAGTGCACTTGCACGGAGATTCCGGGAGGAGGTAGTGAACTATGCCGTATCCACAGCCTTATCGACTTGTATTAGAAAGTGCGTACACAACAAACGACAGCGCGCTCAAAAAATGGGTATATAGTCCTGGATCCGGTCCCGCGCATCCTGCGCAATGCACTCCGAGATCCACGTCACGTTCCGGATCTCCTGCTCCTTCAACTTGAAGTACGCATAGAACACGCCGTACTGGAACTGCTGCAGGAAGGCCTGCTTGTTCAGGTTCACCTCCTCCGCGAAGAACTTGTCGTCGATCTGCTCGACCATCTTGAACCCGTCGTCGTCCGCGCTGTCCGTGTCGAGCAGGCGGCCCTCCTGCGCCGCGCCCGTCGCGAAGAATGCCATGTACTCCTGCACCGAGTCGCACGCCGCGCGCACCTGGTCCATGTCGTCCGCCTTCGCGAGCGCGTTGTTCCCCGACGGGAAGAGCCGCCCGATCGTCGGGAACAGGCGCGCACGCTGCTCCTTCGAGATGCTCGTGCCGATCGAGTTGATGGTGATGTTGATCGTGCGGCGGTCCGCCTCGAACGCGAGGATGCGCCCCATCACCTCTGCCGTCGGCCCGCCGAGCGACTCGCAGAACGTCGCGAAGTCCTCGAGGTACGCCTTGTATAGCGTGTTGCGGATGATCTCGATGTTCAGCGTGTCGAGCTCCTTGGCGGAGATGCAGCCCCGGAAGTAGTCCGCTGTGCGGCGGGCGTGGGCGGGGTGGGGATGTTGAGAGCAGGAGGGAGGACGTACCGAGGTCGGTCTCGACGAGCACAGACTCGTACAGTTCCTCCGTGGTGGTCGGGACGGTGAGGGCCGGCATCGACTCGAACCAGCCCAGCGGGTGACACCGCCGCAAAAGCTCTTTTGTTTCCCGCTTGTTGACGGTGCCCGTGATGAGGAGGATGACGTTGTCGATCATGTAGCCGTACCTAAGCTCCGCGGTCAGCGAACGGGCTGGTTGAATGCAGCACAGCAGACGTACGTCATGTAGTCGAGGAATTTGTTCAAAGGGTACACCGAGTTGGCCTTGATGTAGTTGAATTGGTCGACAAGGACCTTCAGGGACTTGTCGGCGATGGTGGAGGGTGAGATGGGTGAGGGCTCTTCTGCCAGGAAGTTGCCATAGTCCGTCGTGGACAGTTGTGTTCGTACATCTGGCCGACGCGCAACAACACACAGTTAAGCCACCACTTCTGTCTGGGTGTATGCGCGTGGGCACGCACCTTCTAGCGTCTCGCACTGCGTCAAGTTCGAATACTGGCTAGTCGTGAGGATGCCTGAGCGGTACCCGCGCACGATGCCCTCGAGGAAACCGGTATCAGCCTGTGGTCAGGCATAAGCTGCGTCAATCAGGCCTCATAAGCGCTACAGCAACAGGCAGAACGCACGTTGAAGAATAGGGCCTCCATGGCAGCTGCGGTGTCGAGCAGCGCGTCCGAGTGCAAGTCGCAGTCGGCGGCGCAGTTCGAACTCCGCCCCGCCGCGGCCCGTTATGGAAATGATGCCAGAGGCGCGCCGCAGCCGCTCAGCGCGAGTCCAGTCAATCTCTCCTCTTGCCACCATGTCGTCCTGTCCACCATACGCGCCGTTCTTTGGCTTTGCAGGAGTTGCCTCTGCGGTGAGTGCGCACGCAAAGTCACAATGCTAGGGACACTGACACGCCGTCGTGCAGATGGTGTTTAGCAGTGCGTGTTCATGTTCTTCGTGTTAGGATGCCTGCCCTGACGCGACCGATATCTTTCATAGCCGTGGGCGCTGCCTATGGGACCTCAAAAGCGGGCATTGGTATTGCCGGGCTGGGCCAGTTCAAGCCGGAGCTCGTCATGAAGGTGCGCACGCCCTGTCCGCAGCTCCTCGGTACATCCACCTGACGCCCACTCCTCTGCGCAGTCACTTATCCCCGTCGTAATGTCCGGCATCATCGCCGTCTATGGCCTTGTGGTCTCTGTCCTTATTGCTGGCGGACGTGAGTTTCATCCATCCTGTCTCCGGCGAAATGTCATGTAACGGCGTCGTGCAGTGGACCCGGCAGTCGACTACCCCTTGTTTTCCGGCTTCATCCATCTGGGGGCAGGCCTCGCGTGTGGTTTCACGGGGCTTGCAGCAGGGTACGCTATCGGGATTGTCGGAGACGCGGTACGTGTTTGGTCTGGGTCGTGTCGGGCTGTCGGTGCTGACCCAACACCAATAGTGTGTGCGCGCATATGTACAAGAATCTCGAATCTTCGTAGCAATGGTGCTCATTCTCATCTTCTCGGAGGTGTTGGGGTTGTACGGGTGCGTGTTGTGTGCTCCTGGTCTCGTCTCGCTTTCGGCTGACCCTTGCTCGCGCAGACTCATCGTGGCGTTGATCATGAACACAAGAGCATCGGGGTTGAAGTGCTCATGATAGTTGCGATCGCATTGTCTATGGCAGCAATCATCTCTTCTACCTTGCTGATGAGACGAGGTCGCTCGCAGTGCTGTCTACGAAGGATGAGCCTTGCCGTTTGGCTTTTTGTGTTGTCTACTCTTGTCGGTGGCCTTCAACGACCGTGGTCGTAGTCATTACCATCACTGGTTCGCAACTCTTCAAAGAGCGACATACGAAGAGCTCCCGGTTTTTCAACCAAACGCCTACTGCAGACGTGTTCACCGTTTTCTTTGTTCGACGCGTTAGTCCTCGTGTCGTCCGTCTCCTGCGCATGTTGCCAGCGTAACCCAGAGTAAGAGCCGTAGCAAAACGGTAAGCATGCTATTGTCAACCGTCAGGCATCCAGAACTATCATATAACTATCACATACACATTCGAAGCATCCCCAGGTAAAGTACCGATAGTTGACTGTGTAGTCTATATTTTCCCTGGGGACTGGAACGATTGCTGAAAACTCGGACAGCAAGTGGACGCTCATGTGCTCGAGCGAAACTCCACGCCCGATGCAGGGTAACAAACAACGACCCAAGTATGACACAGAGCTCAGGAGCAACGCAATGGCCATGAAGAACCGACATAATCTTACGAAAAGCGATCCAAGGACGCATGCATGTTGTCAGCGCCTAGAGCTATCGTCTCCGCCTTCCGATTCGTCGCCAGAGATGATGCTGGACGTGCGACGTCGGCGAGGCATCCGGCGCTTGCGCGTCCGCTCCCTCGACCGCGAGGACCGACTCGAGCCAGACGAACTCGAGTCCGAGTCCGAATCCGAATCCGAATGCGAGTCTGAGCCAGACGAAGACCCAGAGCTCGAATCCGAGTCGGAGTCGGAGGACGACGACGACGCGTTCGAGCCACTACATGGCCGACATCAGAAAGGGGAAGCGAAAGAGAGGCAAGGGCACTCACCGTTTCGTCCGCTTCTTCGCGGGCTTCCCATCGTCCTTCTCGCGGGCCTTCTCCTTCGCCTCCAGGATACGATTCGCAATGCCGCTCCTGCGTCGAGTCAGCAACGGCGCGAAGGCCGGGGGGGAGAGACACGCACTTGTTCTTGAACTCCTCGGGCACCTCGACGGACGGCTTGCCGTCGGCCTTCAGCTTCGCCAGCAGGCGCGGGTTCTCGAGCTGGGCGGTGCGCGACGGGCGCGTCACGTACGGGCGCGAGGATTTACATTGGTAGGTAAAATGCCCTGGGCAAGTCGGCCGGGAGTCAGCCTCATGGGATACATATCTCTCTGGCTTGTGGCGTACCTGTGCCGAGACACTTCTGACAGATTGTAGAGGACGTTGCACGGGGATTGTTGGTGGTGCGGTGGTGAGGGGCGTATTTGGACATGACAGACGTTGGAACAGAGTGTTTCGGGAGGAACTTGGGTGGAACGCTGCTGGTCCTGGTACTGGTAGGAGTCCTAGAACCTTGTCTGAGTCTTGCATCCGTGGGAACAGCTTCGGCAGTGTCCGGCACAGAGATCCTCCACCCTGCATGACCTACTTGAATAACTCGAGGAGCAGAACTCGAGGACGTGGCCTCTTCAGTTCGAAGGGTGATGCAAAATTCCATTGACTATGTAGAATGCATTTTAAAGTTCGTAAACGTATGCTACGGTGTAAGAGTCCAAACTGTGATTAGTCGTAAGTGAGTGTTCGTCCGATGAGAGTTCGTCCTATCGAGTCACGTCGTAACAGAAGCATAAAGGTCCAGGAATAGTTGGTAATGAGGTAGTCAAGTCGAAAGGGGAATAAAAGTTCGAATTGTCCGGGCGTGAGATACATAGCATCATTGGGGGGCAAGATCAGCACGTCCAAGTGCTCTGGACGTTCGCCTTCAGTAGACTTTCTCGTAGCTACAGAGACTGAGAAACACTCACATCCTTCTTCTGAGGAGCTCCATACCCTATCAAGAATTCTTCAGATGTTATCCCTTCGGAGTCGAGGGAGAGAAGCTTACAGGAATACGCAGGGAGGCCGAGGCATTCCGAAACCGTAGCGAACTTGTATCCGGCGGCCTTGAGTTTCTTGATAGCGTACGGAATCACAGTGTGGCTATCAACGAAGCACATTAGCTTCCCACAAAGCAAAGAGAATAAGGGTAACATAGACACTTACGCGGAGGTCTCGTACGTCTCGTGGTTGAGAGCGAGGACGTTCTTCGGGTGCTGCTTCACGAGATTGTTGTAGTCCGTCTCAGACTGAGAGACGCTGCTGCCCGTGGAGTCGCCATCACTGCCGTGGGAACACTTTAGAGCGCCTGCACCAATGTCATCATGTTAACTTACTCAAAGTCCCAAATGATCACTGTTTGCAAACAGACGATATGCATGAGCATTTGGTAGAGAATAAAAGGCAAAGAGTCCTCACAGCTTTGGTTACGGATGGACGACGCAGAACGGACCAAGTCGTTGTAATTTCCGTACGGCTGTCAGAAACCTCGCCTCAGAATCGGGGCGATAATGGACTCTCGTGCACGAGGAAGACATACTGGACGCATGATGGCAGGAGCAACGCCGAGAATACGTCTCATTGCCACTATTCATTGCATTGTTCAGCGCGCCACCGTTCTGTGCAGAAGAGAATTGCTTACGTTCGGTACGCCACATCTCATCATGGACTATCAGAGGGTCAGTTCAGTTGATCATACCTTCTCCATCGAAGTGGAAAGAGTGCGTACTCTGATCCCAGGAGAGCTGTATGGCACGAGACACGGTCAGTGCGGATATGGAGGGTTTGAATGGAAGGACAGACAGTAGTGAGGTCGTAGTGGTGCCATGTATGGCTACCGATCTGCGCAGAAGTGTCAGAAGTAGGAATCACAGGAAGATTTAGTAACTGACCTGGTGTCCTGAATTGTATGCACTCTTCAGGCTGGAGATTGTGCTGCTGTCGTAGACACACTCCCCTGAATAGAAGAACATCAGTGAACGCAAACAGTAGTTTAGCATCGCGATTCTCACAATTATCGCCGTTACTGCGGAGGGATATGAATCAGGATGGAATCAAACGCAGGACTCTCTGGACATACATGAAGAAAGTTCCCTTGATACCGTTCTGGTTGAGGGTATTGACGATGTCTGAAGAGATATATTCGAGACCGCTCTACACGCGGATTACGGATCCTCACCTTGTTCATAGATATAAGGACCATCATCGAAAGTCATCGCAACAGTATTAGCCTACAAAGACGAAAGAGGATGAGCACGATCGGAACGAGACTGAAGCAGATGACGCACGGATTTGCATCCGGAGTAAACGGTGGCAAGACCACGTTTAGCATGCTCCTCTGCAGGGGCAGGGAGAGCGCGAGCAAGAGTGAAGACGGACAAGAACGCAGCGAAAGTGGTGAACAGCATGATTGGGCTGGGGTCGAGTGGGAAATATTAGACGACGAGCTGCAAACGAGCTCCGTCTTTTATGTACGCCTCAGGAACGAGGCGAGACTCGGCTGGGTATGCGCGCCCGACGCCCGTGCGCGTGTCTAGGCAGGTGACGATGGACTGCTCGTGCGAGGGCAGACTCGATTACCCGGAGCGCCCGCTGACGCGCTGACGGCCTCTAAAGGCCGGGT
Source organism: Artomyces pyxidatus (assembly GCA_022160305.1). Classification (NCBI taxonomy): domain Eukaryota; kingdom Fungi; phylum Basidiomycota; class Agaricomycetes; order Russulales; family Auriscalpiaceae; genus Artomyces; species Artomyces pyxidatus. Next base: position 232,186 of record MU277211.1, on the reverse strand, counting down.
TTCGATGTCATGCCTGCTCGATGCACCGTCCGAGTAGATGGTATCAAACGAGGCAGGTGAGCTTCATTAGAGGATGTCCGTGGGCATCGAGGTGGTCGAGGTTGCAAATGCGTACGAAAGATTCAACTGCGGGAAACCCGAGAATACGAGTCTGCCGATGAAGTAGGATGTTGAGGATGAACCCAGATGAGGACGTCGGGCCCGTCGGGCGGATTGAATGCTATTGAATGCCAAGGAATTGAGGAAAGACCCGCATCCGCAGGACTATCGAGGCACGAGCCAATCTTATCCAGATCTAACGGACGCCGCAGGCCGCACCGTTCGGCAATGTTACGCGCCTCGTGCGGCGGGCCTCGTTTTCGTATCGGGGATAACAAATCAACGATTTCTTGTACGTCGCAAGCCGTCATGTAGCGTCTTTGTGAGGTTGAGGAGATTCATCGTGTAGGACTCTGATGAACGCGGTGACTTACATGCTACCCAAAACACCGCCTACAGACAGGAGATTCATGATCCATCCGTCATGGTTCAGTCTAGACCGTTGGCGCGCTTCATAGACAATCCATATGTTGTGCGGGGGACAAGCTTATCATGGACGCGCAAGCTGTCATTGCAGTCTCTACAAACTCATGAGCGAATGGGCTTCAAGCTTCAAGCTTCAAGCTTCAAGAGTCACGACCACTTGGCCAAGTGGGCGGAGGTGGCGGCCGCGGATTAGGGAATTTGTCCGTTCTGACGGGTTTCGGAGTCCCTGAGCGGAGGACTGAGTACTGGGGAACGAGACAAATTAGACGATTGCGTATTTCCTGGACTCACCTGAGAAACGAAGTTTTGCACAAAGCCATCTCCCATTCCAATGTTTTCAACTTCTCGTTCTCCTAAGTTCAAGCTACTGTAACGCACGGCACAGAGCGGTGATTCAAGCGGACCCTGAACGTTGAACAGCCAGCCGCCACAACCCAACACACACTTGACTGCTAGTCTTCAGACTTGCTTCAGACCCACGTCTTGGGAATTCGATGGGAACAAAGCCTCGAGCTCCCTCACGATATTTACATGCGCAAACAAGGTGGCCGACAACAATGAAACGCACCGGGTATACTGCTTTGACAGCAAGTAGAAACTAGCAGCCCTCAGAGTCCATTTCACAAATCAATAATGATTAAAAGGAGGTCAGTCGTAAGTAAGTAATTGTCCCGTGAGAGTTCGTCATGACGAGTCACTTAGTGAGTCACTTCGTAAAGAAAGCAAACCGAAGCTAAGGTATCCCAAAGCCAAGGAGAATGGGTAAACATATCGGAAGGTGGGGTAACGGTTCCAAACGTCCAAAATGTCCGGGAGTCATGGTATCGAAATGTCCGGCCGTGAAAATAGCCTCATTGGCATGAACGAGATTAACACGTCCAAGAGCTCTGTATATTACGTTGAGTAAATGTTTTTGCAATAACAGGACTGGATTACTCACGTCTTTTGTTTGCGGAGCACCGTACCCTGAAGGGACCTTGATCAGACGACGTCGTTTCATACGGGAGGAAGCTGTACTTACAGGAATACGCGGGGAGTCCGAGACACTCCGAGACAGTGGCAAACTTGTACCCAGCGGCCTTCAGCTTCTGAATGGCGTATGGAATCGCCTGATGACTATAGACAAGACACGTTAGCTTCTATCATACTGAAAAATAAAGCGCATAATGTGGACACATACGCGGAGGTCTCATACGTCTCGTGGTTGAGCGCGAGGACGTTGTTTGGGTGCTGGTTTACGAGGGTCTGGTAGTCGGCCTCGGATTGAGCCACGGTGCTACCCGTGGAGTCACCATCACTGCCGAGGGGACACGTCAGAGCGCCTGCACCGATGGCATCGTGCCAACTTACTCGAAGTCCCAGATGATCACTAATGAATGATACGTCAGCGTCCGCGAGGCGGGAGCCCGAGAAAGTGCTCACCGCTCTGGTTGCGGACGGACCCCGCAGATCGGACCAAGTCATTAAAGTTTCCGTACGGCTGGCGATGGTCTCACGTTAGGAACAAAGTAATAAAGCACTTTGCCGGGAATGTAGAACAGAGACATACTGGACGCATGATAGCAGGAGCAACGCCAAGAATACGCCTCATCGCCACTGATCAATGCAGTGTTTAGAGCTCCACACACAGCATATTTGTAGTTAGAAGTTGCTTACATTCGGTGCGCCACATTTCATCGTTGACTGTCAGAGGGTCAGTGACACACGCCTTCGCCTTCACTGGAAAGAAAACGCACTTTGGTCCCAGGTGAGCTGTACGGCAGGGAATATGGTCAACGCGCGAGAGGATAATTCGAAGGGAAGGACGTACAGTAGTGAGGTCGTAGTGGTGCCATGTATGACTGCCAATCTGCGCAAGAGTGTCAGCAGAGGGAATCGCACGACGGTTTGGAAACTAGCCTGGTGTCCAGAATTGTAGGCACTCTTCAGACTGGAAATTGTGCTACTATCATAGACGCACTCCCCTGGAGAGGACGTCAGTTGACGCAGAAAGCAGCTTGATAGCGCGATTCTCACAATTGTCGCCGTTACTGCGTAAGAATAAAGATCAGAGTTACATGGATGCAGCGATGTCTGTACGCACATAAAGAATGTTCCCTTGACGCCATTCTGGTTAAGGGTGTTGACAATGTCTGCAAAGAAGTATATGTCAAGTTGCGTCCCACAGGCGAAAGATAATACATGCCTTGCTCGTAGATGTACGGGCCATCGTCAAAGGTCATCGCAACGGTATTGGGCTACAGTCAAAAAATGAGTGAGCAGATCAACAGAACTTCGATCAGAGGACGTACGGTGTTGCAGCTGTAGTAAACATTTGCAAGACCGCGTTTAGAGTGCTCATCTCCGGGGGCAGGAAGAGCGTGAGTAACAACAAGTAGGGACAAGAACGCAGCGAGAGTGGTGAACTGCATGATCGGGCTGGGGTCGAGTGGGGAATATTAGACGACGAACTCCGTCTTTTTATACATAAGGAACGAAGCGAGTCTCGGCTGGGTGCGCGCGCGCCCGACACCTGCGCGCGTGTCTCAGTCCGGGCCCGGGGCAGGTGACACAGAGCTGTTCGTCCGGGGCAGGCTCGATTACCCGAAGCGCGCGCAGACGGGCTTTCGAGCCCGTTGATCACGGTTGATGCCATGTCTGCTGGATGTAGCGTTCGAGTGGAATGTGTCGAACGAGGATGGCGAATCTCCCTCGAGTACGTGCGAAAAGGCCGGGGACTTCCTCGAAGGCCTTCGACGTGTACGAGATGCTCTGCAGAGGGAAAGAGAGGGTGTATCGACGAGAACAGGATGAGCGGGTTGGGCGAGCTGAATGCCAAGCAAAGGGCCGCACGCACAAGACCGTGGAGACACGCGCCTATCCAGATCGGACGCGCGGGCCCCGCGTCGGCTCGCTTCGGCAACGGACCGCGGGCCCTCCAAAGGAGTCCAAAGGTCGCGTTGCCTCGTGTTGCCCGACGCCCTTCACATCGGGCACCACAATTTCGACTTGTGTACAACCGGCACGTCGTCACGTTGCCTCTTTTTGAACCGTCGGGATCGCATTAAAACTCTAATGGACGCGGTGACTTACCACCGTAAACACCGTCGGCAATGTGGCTCAAAAGGAATTTCATGATCCATCCGTCTTGGCCCCTCTTGGCCCATCGGGCGGTGCAATGCCCTCGAGGTGCAATCTATAAGCTGCGCGTGAAGCAAGCGCATAACAATGTATGGAGATGAGCAGAGAGTAGCCTGTGCGAAGCTCGGCAGAATTCGTCGCTTCGGGATGACGAAAGTCCCACGGGGTAGAGCACTTCTTCCATCCGCCGCGTCAGGCCCTCCTCAAGTTCTCCTCCATCCTGCGCTCTCCGGCGTTCGACGCGCTAAACTTCTATTCAAAACGAAGTCTTGGGGAACCAATTTTCGAAGCCAAGCTAGAAAACGTCAATCTAAATCCTCCATCCGTCCGCAATTTCGACCCGGTGGCCGCTGTCAGGTAAACACGCCGTAGGTAGCCACAAATTGTTTCTTCTTAGACTTCTGGTCATCCCACACCAGGCAAACGCAGGCATTTTCTAGGAAAGAATTCATGCCTTACGATGAGCTCGTACTCTCTACGCTCTGACGACCGCGACTCTGAGTTCTACACCGACGGCGATACCGACTTTGATGACGGCCTGTCTAATGCCACCCCACGCTCGCAGCGGCAAAGACCTACCCCCAGCGCAGACATCATAGCTTCCAGCGCAGCATCTTTCGATGCCTACTTCACTCATGCTTCCCAGCCGTCACGAACCTCCTCTTCTGTTTTTTCGCAGCTCGTCCCACCTCTCTCAGCCGACGAATACGCAGCGTCCATTGTTCCTTCTTTCTACACCCCACCACTGCACACTGCACCTCCAGAACTTGCCACCCAGCACCGCTCCGACGCCTCGCGCTTCCTCAGAGAGCTCGATGAAGGCTTCCGTCTCATTTTCTATGGCTTCGGCTCCAAGCGCACTATTATCAACGCTTTCGCTACGGCATGCCGCCGGCGCGGGCACGTCGTCGTCGTCAACGGCTTCCAGCCAAAATTCAACCTCAAGGACCTCATCTCGGCTATCGAGAAGATCCCGGGCGTGAGCGCTCTGCCACTGGCCGCGCAGAACATGGACGCGCAGCTGCGCCGCATCGCACAGTACCTTGGCACCAAGCGCGCGCGCCCGCTCTACCTCTTCATCCACAACTTTGACGCGCCGGTGCTCCGCAATGCCAAGACGAAGGCATGCCTCGCCGCGCTCGGGGCGCTCCCCCAGCTCCGCCTCGCCGTCTCGGTCGACCACCTCAACGCGCCCCTGCTCTGGACATCCTCCGACCTGACGCGCGGCCCGTGGCTGTGGCACGACCTGACCACGCTCGCGCCGTACGACATGGAGCTCGCGTTCGCCGACCGCTCCTCCCTGCGCGGCGCAACGGCCTCGGGGACCGCGTCCGCCGCCGCGGCGTCCGGCGCGGGCGGCGGGCAGATGACGGAGACCGCCGCGCAGCACGTGCTCGCGTCCGTGACGCAGAAGGCGAAGAAGCTGTTCGTGCTCGTCGCGCGGCACCAGCTCGACGCGCTCGACGTGGCCGGGGACGCGGCGGGCACGGACACGGAGAACGCGCTCGCGTATGACAAGCTGTTCAACCTCGCGCGCGACAATTTCGTCGCGACGAACGACACGGCGCTGCGCGCGCTGCTTGGCGAGTTCCGCGACCATGGCTTGGTGGTCACTGTCGGGACGGGGACGTTGGGCGCGAGCGAGACGCTGTGGGTCCCCCTGCGGAAAGAGAGGTTGGTGCGGCTTGTTGAGTGGTTGCAGAGTCAAGGTTCATAAACTGTGGATTCATTCTGCTTTCATTGATCCTAAGGATACATTGCATACAACCCGAGTCCATGGACAGTTATGTGCTAGTAACACGTACGCCTATCAAAGTTGCGTTGATCCCACCGAATGACATGCGGCTCCCCCTGAAGTAATTCTACCCTCTTGGCGTCCACACAGCACCGCGTTATGAGGATGACCATCAGCGGCTCTTTCCCAATGTGCTTCCTCCTGAACAAAAGGTCCCTCAAGACGTCGCAGAAACTCCGCATCGGCGAGGCCACGACCATCTTCGACATGTCGACCGCCTCCAACCATATGCCGGTGACGTACGGATAGTCGAGCGAGTTTAGCGCATGCAGCAGCCCGATCGCAGCATACGTACCGGTCACATGTATCTGCTTGACGTATCCAGCCGTCTTGCTGATATCCGCCCATATAGCAGGGTATCCAAAGTTGGCGTGCTGGATATGGAGGTCGACGGCTCCTCCATAATGAAAGACGCGCGGAATGATGTTCTCGATGCGAACTTCCGCGGCGTCCTTGCGCGCCTGGCCGAAGCCGTCGCTCCACTCGATGGAGCGCAGCAGGTCAACGTAGACTGGATTCTGCTCGTCTGGGATGATGCCTTCCCCGCGCTCAATCATGCGCTTGGATGGAGCGACAAATTTGGGGCCAGGGGGCGTCAAGACCTCGAAGTTGACGGAACGGCACATGGCGAGTGTTCCGTTGTTCAGCTTCTTCCGCTCGGGGAGAGGATCCCATGGATCGGCAACGCTCGCTCCCTCGACTGCATACCCATCCGGTGTGGGAAGCAAGATTTTGAGTCGCAGGTCATAAGGGAAACTGAGGCGATCGAGGATATAAACCGTCCCAGCCCATCTATCGCAGAATGTGAACTCCTGGAGATGAAACATGTGAAGTACAGGGCGTGCGTCTGAAAGAGGCGGACGCCTATCCACCGGCTTGCAGCTCGAGATCACCAAACTCTTCAGCATGGGCAGGGCTTCGAGGGTATCCAGCATGTCCCCGTATGTCTGCCAGATGTCGCAGGTCTCGAGGAGGAGCGTCGTGAGAGGGGCCTGGAAGACGGCCAGAGAGGGCGATATGTCCATGGATGTGAACGATAGGCGTGCGAGGTTCGGTGGCATCTGCTCCATGAACAGGGTGCGTATTACGTGCAGTGGTAGAGTGAGCTCAAGATCCTTCAGGCAATGCATGGGGTGGCTTCGGATGTAGGCTAGCACCTCGTTGACTTGAGGTACGCCTTCGTACACGATTGGGTTGTCGGGATCGTCGGGCGAAACCAGAGTAACTGTATCTTCAGTCAGGCAAATCTTCTGGACGTTCAAGTCCGCCGATGAGGGTGAGGTGGCATCAAGCGGTACAAAGCCGCTGTGACTTGCCACACGGTAGTTCATTGTCGGAAGGGTAGCTGACGAGAGAGGATGCGTGTGCGAACAGAAGGATGGTCGGGGGATGGACGGTAGGAGGTGAGAGCGATGCGCAAGAGCAGTGTTATAAATATGGGACGCTTTGCTGTATGCCACAGTCAAACCAATCAAAGAACGCTTGTACTCACGAGTCCTATTGTACCCCAAAAAGTATTTGACACAACCCCATGCCACCCAATTGCTTGAGCAGATACCATCGCCAAGGAATCCAAAGCGACTTCACAAAATTGCAGCACCAGGGTGGTTTCTAGCTTTCGTTGCGCTGACGTAGTAAGTAGTCCCTTTGCGGCGTACTGAATTTCTTGCCAACTAGGAGTGGTGTCGAAGGCATTGTACGGGGGAATCACAGGATAGAAACAATAGAATGATTGGGTTTTGCTCGTGGACGTGTACTCGTTAGTTTGTGTCTGTGCTGGTATGTCGTGGACTCTCGTGGACTGCGGTCTAGAGGAGGAACGATTATCGGACCGGCGATCACCTCGACTGCGGCAGGACCGGCGCCGGCCGGGTTTAGCCGGCCACTATACGCTGTCACGATGTCACGTTCCATGTCGACTTCATGCCCATCCCTGCCAAACCCCTGCTAACCCGGCCTCCTCTCAGGTGCTATCTATCCCTTCACGGCATCGATGAAGTCTCCACTACCCGTCTCAGCTCCATATATAGTGACCCTTCCTACAAGATGTGTGGTGAAGCCTGGCGTGACTACAGCAATCGGTGATTTCGACTCGGGCTCAACTCGGGCTACTCCATCTCAGCAGGCTTGCATATGATCCTATCTAAAGTCTGAGCAATTTCTGCAGCAAAAAATAACGCCGCTCTCCTCACATACGTAGAGAGACACCGAACCTGGCCTCTGTGGCCTCGCTATGTTGGAGCAGACGTGGCCGTGGTCGCTACAGCTCGGTAGTACATCTCTCCTAATGATCCGCAATACTGAGTTAGTTGACAGTACACAATCTACATCCCATTGTTCGAAAGTCGGTCGCCGCTAATATGCCACCCCCGAAGTTTTCCGCCGCTTGGACGCGGCGCGACCGCTGCTCACCTTTGTTGGTGTGGCTGCTTCGCTTCCCGTCGAATCCCCGTATATAAATCCATCTAGATGCACCTGATATCTCCCCAGCGTCTCTTTTCACATCCTCCTCCTCGTTCTGTGCTCCTCATCATCCTCATCGACGCCGGTCGTCTTTGTCTTCTCCTCTTGTCACTCTACTTCATCCTCCCTCTATTGTTCACCATGGCCCGAACCCGTGACGCGAAGAAAGAGATTGTCACCGCCGCGGGGCACGGAAAAGCATCGACAACCAAAGTCTCCGGCTCTCGCAAACCCGGCTGGATCGATCCCCGCGTCGACTGCATGACGCCCGAACAGGTTGCTGTTCTCGCCGCGTTTTTCCAAAAGAACCCCCTGCCCGACAAAGCAGCGAAGCAGCAGTTAGCAGCTCGTATTGGCCGGTGCGTTTTCCCTCCTTCCCCCCTTCCCCCCCAGTCCCTTCGAGCTGACTGTGGCTCAGGACCTACGAGAAGGTGCAGAACTGGTTCTCCAACCAGAGGCAGAAAGTGAAGAGGTTGGAGGGGGAGAGCAAGGCTCAGAGCGAAGTTCCATCAGACGCGACCTCGACACCGGTTGTCGAGAGTCCACGGGAGTCGGAAACGTCTCTTTCCCCATCTCCACAGGTCACCGAGATTGGGGCTGAATCGCCGTCGTCCTCCCGGTCCCCGGGGGGCAACTATCGGTTTGATTGCGAAGGTTGCTCTACGGATTTCTCAACGTCCGTCCCGAGGTCGTCCGAGTCAGACAAGTGGTGGGCACGACCATCGACGGATATCGATGCGTTAGAAGAGCCTTTCGATCCCAAGCCCGTGTCAACAGCACAGGCTGTTGACACGAGTTTACTCGAGGAGGTGCGGGTCGTCGCAATTGCAATACTCGATTTACAGAGAGGGCGGAGCCCTGTTGCACTGCAGAAGTGGATGGATGTCAATCCGCAGTGGAAACTCAAGTGATAGGATTAGGCAGCTAGCATGGCGTGTATCTGTATCCAGTTGTTTCATTGCTGTACTCCCTGTATTTTTGGCATCTCCTGTAGCTTTGGTTGTAATCACTATGTGTAATCTGTGGATTTTCCGCTCTTCAGAGCTACATATCTTCAGCTCCGGCAGCGGTTAACGATCGTGCGTCCCGAGGACTCGGCCCAAACCCGAATAAGATCCCGGTGCTTAAGTAACCAGGCGCCTGCTCAACTTCTCCGGGCTGAGACAACTCGTCGTCAACGATGTCGCCAACTTTGCAGGATCTGGTCGACGGATGGCTCCAGCTGGACAAAGTAAGGGGAAATTTTATGCCATTCTAGCTAGATCTTCTTGCTAAATGTGGCGATCTTGACCACTCGCCTCATCCAGAATGCAGAGAACAGGCAGGAGATCGAAAAGTTATGGGCCGACGGAGACACAAACGAGCTGGAGAAGAGACTGAGGTAACGCAGTGATCCGTCGCCATGAACATAATAACTATACGGTGCTTCCCAGGACGCGAATCGGGTTTGGAACAGCCGGTAGGCGCCATTCTCTACTTCGCTCAGCGCTCAATAGCCAAATCATCCAGGGCTCAGAGGCAGAATGGAGGCTGGATGGTCACGAATGAATGACATGATCATAATCCAGGCTTCGCAAGTATGGCTCAAACCATCTTTCTTGTCTCGCCAATACTGAATTTGACAGGGTCTATGCGCTTATGTTCTTGAGAACGTTTCAAACGCTGCCGAGCGTGGAGTGGTCGTTGGCCATGATCATCGCCACCACTCAGAGCGATGGGCACGACTGACCGCTGCAGCATTCATTGAAAAGGGTGTCAAAGTATACTTGCATCGTGGGCTTGTCCATACGCCCATGTACGTCCTGATCTGGTTTTAGTTTGCACTGATTCCAATTGATCCTCTACCTTAGGGTACCGTTCACTGTCAAGCAACTCAGTGCTGCTTGCGGCGTCATGATCACAGGTTTGTTGAAATATTACCGCGGACAGATACCAATGCTGACCTTCGAATCTCGTAGCCAGCCACAATCCCAAGGTATTGTAGGCTTAGATCTTGCTGTCTATATCGTCTTAGCTTATCTTTGTTCATCCCGTAAGGACGACAACGGATATAAGGTACGAGGACGAGTTGCGCATGTCGACGCAAATTTGACGAAGGGTTAGGTGTATTGGGAAAACGCAGTTCAGGTGCCATTCATGCTGCACTGACGGTTACGCCCGCTGCTCACGTCCTATTTACTGTTCAGATCATCAGCCCGCACGACAAGGGAATATCCGATGCTATTCTAGCCAACCTCGAGCCCAAGAATTGGGACGCAGAAGGCGTTGTCGCCTCATCTCTGTGCATTGATGCAACCAAGGACATGATTGAAGCCTATTTCGCTCACATCCGATCGCTCAGTCGATTCAGGTGGGTCTTTTCCAGAAATTATATACCGTCTATCCGCCCATACTGCGTGCCTCTTTCCTTGTCGTGTGCTAGACAACTCAACCAATCATGCCCTATCAAGTTCGTCAACACTTCAATGCATGGTGTGGGGCACCCATTCGCTTCAAGAGCGTTCGCAGAGTTCGGATTCGCACCCTTCATCCCAGTGAAGGAACAGCAGGAGCCCGATCCAGACTTCCCAACCATCAAATTCCCGAACCCCGAGGAGAAAGGTATACATCCTCGTCATAGCGCCACAGCCACCACTCATACTGCAGAACAGGCGCTCTCGTAAGCCTGTCCCGGTCGATATGCGTGTCAGTGCATCTCAACGATACAGGATCTGGCTTTCCAAACTGCGGATCGCGAAGGAGCAGCCTATGTCCTGGCTCAGGATCCAGACGCAGATCGCTTTGCTGCTGCAGAGAAGAGGTATGCCCTTTGCTCCCCTATCATTCTGCGAGGCTACTGAGCGCCTCCGACAGTCCGGACGGTGTATGGACTGCATTCACGGGTGATCAGCTTGGCACCCTGTTCGCAGGCAGAGCCCTTGAACAATACAAGGCGTCTGGAAAGCCTTTGAGCAAGTCGTTGTTCACCTACCTCCCTCCTCACCGCTAAACCATGGCTGCTCAACGTAGACAAGCTTGCGATGGTGGCTTCAACCGTCAGTTCCAAAATGATAGAAGCAATGGCCGAAGTTGAAGGGTTCAAATTCGTCGAGTGCTTGACCGGTTCGTCTCTGGACCGGGAATTTCATTTCTTCTTCATCCATGACGGACTTTCCAGGATTCAAATTCATCGGAAACACCGCGCTGACGCTGGCGAACGAGGGCTATGAGGTCCCTTTTGGATATGAAGAGGCCATCGGCTACATGATTGGTTCCGAAATCCGTGACAAAGATGGAGTATCCGCCGCGGTATGGATGCCTTTCGTCCCCCGATTTCGGAGCGTCGAGACGATCGTCCCAACAGGCTTCCTTTGCAGAGCTAGTCTCTACGCTTTCTAGAGAAGGCAAGACGGCCAATGCCTATCTACGGGAGCTGTATGACAGGTAAAACTCATCGCCATCGGGTCAACTGTAGTATTCACGCCGTCGCGGACACGTCAGATACGGTTATTTCCAGGTATTAAGGTGTTCATCTTTCATCCTCTACTGGAACAGTGCTCACAACATCTGGCAGACTAGCAACAGCTACTTCATCTCTAGCGATCCCGTCGTCATTGATCGCATATTTGCCCGCATCCGCAACTTCGACGGATCAGTAAGTGCCTCCACTGTCTTCGGAATTTTGATTCATATATTTGAGAAAAACTGATCAAACGTTGTAGGCCGTTTCTGGCAAACCCAGTTATCCGATAACCCTGGCGGGCCTGGACGTCACAAGCGTTCGCGATCTTACTGTCGGTTATGATAGCTCGAATCCTCCTTCCTTCAAGCCGGAATTGCCTTTGTCATCTGGACATATGATCCAATTCCGAGCCACCTCGAGAGACGGCACGAAGATCTTCCTGACAACAAGGTGTGTCCCCAAAATTTGAGTCGATGTGGCGCTTAGCAGCTCTACGCAGAACGAGTGGTACGGAGCCGAAGGTAAGCCCCTTCAGTTGCGGCAGACTAGGTCTGCGATAACGCTTTCTGCTAGATCAAGTACTATCTCGAAGGGAGCGGCCGCGATGCAGACGCCATAGGAAGGTTGCTCCAGGACGTCGTCAACGAGCTGGGCGATCACTGGCTGCAGGCTGGACTGAACAACCTCGGGCGTCCTTAACCATCGTCCAGACATCGCCGATCTTGTCTCTCTGACCCTACCGACTGTGGGGCAGTTATGATTACAGAGTACATTGGAAGCAATAGATGATCACGCAAATCGTGCCTTCCTCCGCTTCTCCAGTTCTTTGGCACGCTCCCAAACTTTGATGTTCACCTCTTTCTCTTGCATGGACAGGCCAATCAACCTAATCGACACATCAGCACAAGACACGGCGGTATATTAGATACTGGACAGACCTCGCAACGCTGATGGCCTGCTTCAAGTCATCCGAGGATACGGAGCTGTCCGCCTTCCTCTCCTGCACGAACTCATCTTGAATGTGCTGCAGAGCATTAAGCACGACGCTTAAAGAGTAAATTGTGCAAACTTACCTGAGACGTTGACTCCCCAACTTCGATTTTCCCCGTCTTCGCGCTCACAATCAATTGTCTGAAGGCTGCCAATGTTTCAGCGGGAGGCAGCCGGATTTCAGAAGCTGTCTTATAGAACTCATTTGATGTCGGAGAATCCAGAGGTAGAGTGAAGTCCGTCTAAGAGGCGAAGGTAAGATGGTCGATCATCTACTGCGAGCAAAGTATCAGACCTTCCATAGGGCAGATTTGCTTCCTTGCGATAGGACGATAAAGTTAACATCCGTAGGAAAAGAGAACTCGCTGAATGGAAATTTGTAGGACAAGGTCTGGGAGGTCATAACGTTCTGGACTGCCAAAACGTTAAGCACACCTAGTCCGAGGCTCACCGTGAGCACACACTTCACTGAATATACCGGAAGAATTCATACCTCGTTCGATGAGCTGCCCTTCCTGAACCCCACTCTCGTTGATCACAATCGTCGTACCCGGCGATAACTGTAAGAGCCCAGAATGCAGATCCTCGTCTTTGCTCTCTGGCACAAATGGCACCCGGTTGAGGAGATCGAGAGATAGATGCACGGAAAGGGAAAGCGGAAGCAGAAGCGCGAGGACATGCGACAGCGTCGGTGTCGGTGTCGACGTCGATGTCGAAGCTGATGGGAAATGCGACAGAGTCAGAGAGGGTGGGTGAAGCGACCTAGTGCGGGATTGCCTGTATGACGAAGGATTTTTAACCAGAAACCCGACGAGAGACCGGCAGGTACGAACACTCGGGCTATGCATGTCAGAAGCACCCATTCTGCAGCATCTAGGTCACCTCCAAGAGCCTCCTCCGCGATCCAATTTATGAGATCTTGTCGACGGTCCTCCGAGTTTGGGACGGGCTCATCGACGACTCGGACTGTGTCGACGCCAGAGGTAATGCCTAAAGTATGCTGACGGGTAAACAGCACATGGAGAGTGGGGACATCTATAGAAACGTCTGATTCTGTATGTAATCTGCAATTGGACGTAAGGGGTGTAAGGACGTGGCATCCAACTGTAGAGACGACACGTACGGTTCAGAAGTTAGGATACCGACAAAATTGAGCACTTCGGCAGTTTTGGGAGTGTCATTTCCGAGGACATTGTAAATCTGCAAGGGTCATAAACGCGTGCATACTACGATATAACCTGCGCGCACTTTGATCTGGACGCCGATGTGAGGTTCTTTTGGAATGGGGAACTTGTGCGACCGTGGTGGCTCCTGGACCGGTCCATCTTACTCCACGCCATCGTGAGAGACAGGCCCTATGTTACAAGCATTATGGGGCTCACCTGTGCCATCGCATTCTCCGTCCAACGACTTTGCGTACCACTCACTTTCTCCCGGAACGCTGACTGCCCATGCGACCGTGCAATCCCGGAGATCCGCATAATCAAGCTCCTCCTCTTTTCCGTCACCCTTCAAGGTGTCAAAAAGGCCCCATCCTCCGCATTTTCCGGACTTCAGTTTCGACAGATACATTTCCGGAGCGGGAGAGGTGTCCTGGACCATGGCACGGAAACGCACGAGCGCGCGATCGCGATAGGATGACAACGAACGCGCCGTAGTCAGAGCCGGTATCTAAGTCAATGTTTTGAGTCGCAAAGAATATTATGAAGACGCGTTGAATGGAGCGTCACCTCTGAAAATGCCTCGTCTGTCCTAAATATGTCTGAGAAATGCTTCGTGACCGTTTGCGGAAAGTCGCCGAGAGCTGTCTTGTCCTGATACTCGTATAAGTCGTTGAGAACATCAGTTGGTGAGCTGAGAGCTTCCACGAGTAGAGATGAAACCATGCTGAGCGCCGGTGATGAGTGGGGATGGTGGTGGTGTGAGGACAAGGGGCTCGCGTGCCACTGACGCGTCAATTTGTCCGCCACACACGCGTTTGCACGCGTCGCTGACTCGCTCTCCCACGTTCCTGCCTTCCTCTTTCTTTCCTCTCGACAATTCCTCGCGTTTCGCTCTACACGCTCATCTCGCATCAAAATCGTCGATATCGACATAGCGCTACCAAGACCGCGATCATGGTCGATGAAGACGCGACGTTGGCCGCCGCCAACCCCGAGCCTGAGCCTGAGGTCGGAGAACAGCAGGAAGCTAAAGGAAAGGGTAGACCAAAGGGCAAGGCAAAACCCCCAACAGCATTGGTGAGGGAGAGTGGCAAGTCGGTTCTGCCGTTCTCTCGCGTACAAAAGATTATGAAGGCGGATAAGGTGCGTCTCGCATACGCTCAGCACGATGTCTTGCTCTCAACTGGGCTGCACAGGAGCTGCCAATGGTAGCAAAAGAAGCCACATTCCTCATATCACTAGCCACGGAGGAGTTCATCAGACGAATATCGGAGGCTAGCCAGAGGGTAGCCAGTCGTGAAAAACGAATCACCGTCCAGCAGAAAGACATCGGTGCGTGTACCAATTACAAACACTTTGGGCATAATTCTGACGAAGTTTTATGTAGCATCCGTGGTACGAAAGGCTGACGAATTCCTGTTCCTGGAAGGTGGGCCATCACGGACCCCGTTTGACCATATTCAAGCTGAACATGGACGGTATGACAGAAATCATTCCATGGCCAGATCCCACAGATGTACCCGCACGGCGAAAGCCTCAGGAAAAGAAAAAAATTCAGGTAGAGGCTGGAGCGACGATGCTGGACCAGTACGTTACGACCAACGTTGGCCAAGCTCAGGATTGCGATGTGATCATGAATGAGGACGGCACCATGCAGATGGAGGAAGATACCAAACAGACCTAGAGGCAGTGAGTCACTTGCATTTGTGTTTTCGATGCACTATTCGTCATGCTGTTTGGTCAATTGCCGGGATCATTTTACATGTGGTTCAGATTCAGAGCACTAAAACTAATTATAATGCCTTGTGCAAGACTAGTAGACCCCGCTACAATCGTGTGTATGATTATAGCTGAGGGAGATTGAGGCTGCGATACACTCGACAATGTACTCTACCCCAAATCATCAGCATAGGGCGTGTGAGCCATGAATCGACACACCTGTCAAAGAGGTATTCGCCATGGTTATCAGACATACGGCATTCTGACCAATTGTTGACGTCCCACTTGGCCCAACCCCAACCATCTTTGATCTGAACGAGGTCATCCTTCGGTCACAGGACAGAGTTCTTTCGCTCACCTCAGGTTTCTTGTGCGGAGCAAGGATGACAAGCCATCGGCATTTAGTACTGAGCTCCCAGAGAAGAGCGAACAGCTCGGATGGGGTTTCAATGAGATGCAACGCGAAGGAGCAAACAGTCATTTCGATCGTCTCGATAGGGTCATCTACCATGTCCAACTCTGAACCGGGTGGATCTTGGGAAGAGACTTCGCTATCCTTCCCGCGCAGAGGAAGCCGGAAGCTCGACGGCGGTAGCAAGCCTGACGCAACATCCTGGAACGAAAGAGCGGCGCACGGCAGAGACACCCTGCCCCTGAACGCTTCAGCTGTGTACTATTGCAAAGATAAGTGGTAGTGGAAGTCAACATTACGATCGGCCTTACGGGGTCCGTTGCGATGATTTTGGGTACGGGGGTGTCTGGACCGAAATCCGAGAGTACAGGGGGTGGTGCAAAGCGTCGTGGCAGGGGAAGACTTCCGCTGCTGCTAGGAATCGTCGTGCTTGGGATAGTGAGACCTCTGATCCACCACTCTTGAAGCGCGACGGTGACTTCGCCGCTATTAACGGATGAGATCCTCCGGCCCCGAACATCCAAGGAGCAATACCTCACCTACCTACCCCAAACCTAATTCAACTCTGACCCATACGCACAAGAAATCACGCACCACACGCCATGTCAAATATCACAGGCCCGTCCGTGTCCAGGCTGAGGTGTTCCCTCTGCCACCAGCTAAACACGACCGTCACTATACTGGGTCGACAGATAGTGTCCGAGACCGCTCACTTTGTGAACCAGGAAAATAGACACTGGCGCACTCCAGGGTAATGTGGATTTCTGTAGGTCGCCCCTACTTTCCTGTAGTACTGAGGCCCTTGGGTGACATGACACTCGAGAAAAACACGTTATACTCACATCGTCGACGCCATGTTGTGCGTAGTTGTCCCGCATTGACGTCAGGATGTTGCCTGATGTTGCCACACGACTCCCTCGGGACATCTTCTGCAATATGTGGGATTCTGAATCCCGAGTCCAAGCCCATGAAGGCCCCCGGCGTATCCCTAGATATGTTGTATCCTTTGGCGTACGGATTTGACCTCGAAAATCGACGTATGTCCGATCCCATGCGTACGGAAAGGACCAAAATCCTGCCCCACGTCCGATCCACGTGCCGTACGGAAGAGGTCTGTCTGGAGCAACGTCCGATCCGCCCGCGTACGAGTCCGCCTCATGAGCACCTTCGCGTGGATACTCGTATGGCTCACCACGAAGATATTCAGACAGTTTCAGATGCAAATCTAGCTTCCAGTCGCTCAGCCTGAAATTGGACCATGCCAATGTCGAGGTGAGTGGTGTATCGCGTTGCCGACGGCACTGCCGAAGCTTCGGCTCTTGCCGTACATGGCGAGAAAGTGCTCTCCCGTCTTAGCTTCCGAGAAAAAGACGCTGCTGATACTCTTGACAAAGTACAGAGGGCTTTGTAGACCGTCCTCACTGTATATCGAGTATTTTGACCTCTCAGCGTACGAAGAGACCGAATTGGGATCCCCGATCCGTTTGGCGTACGGATTTGCCGAAAAAACGGACGTCCGATCCTAAGGCGGACGGATTCGGCTCCGGAACGCGCGTACGAAAACGCCCAAAATCGCCGATTTTGGATACAACCTACCTAGGCATACGCCGGGGGCCTCTACTTATCCTCTGGAACCAGCTGTCCTCCTCTTGGTCCTCGCTGCTTAACGACTGCGGTACGTTTCTGAAGAACTTCAGGGGAATTCCCTTTCTTCGCTTCTCCCTGGGCCAGTGCCAAACGAGTGGTATAATCAACCTGTCAGAGCCCAGGCTTGATCGACAACTGAAGCTGCCATTATCCAGACTTCTTGGTCCCTTGTCGCGCTGGGATGCCGGGAATATCACCGCTTTCTCTCGTCCTCATCTCGTCGAATTGAGGTTCAACAGTATCCGTTGTCTATAATAATTACCTTGAATTGGCCGCAAATTTCTGCCTCATTGGGTTTCAACTCACCGGTGCACCTGGGGCCTGTAGCTGGCCTGTAGAGGGTCACTATTTACCGGATTTTTGACCTAGAGGCTGTGATTTCGACTTTTCAATCCCCTGAGTGTTGGTTCTTTCCCGCAGAATTGAGCGTTGCTGAGCACCAATACACTGCCGCGCTGCTCACACTTCAAGGTCTGTTGTGCATCCTTTCCCTTGAAATGCTGCATCGATCTCACAGATACTATTCACTGGTCTCCACATTTCTATCACCGATTTCCTCTACTGAAGTAAGTCTTTCGTTTCTGCAGAATGTTACCGAGTAGTCACTGCTCACTCTTAACTTTATTGCAACTAGACAGTGGATATCTACCTTTATCCGCATCTTGTTCCGATTCAATAATCGAGGTGTGCCTCGTCCCAAGCGATTCGAAAGACCAGAAGGCCGACGGTAAACGGCTTAGATAGGCACTGTCGTTTGTGGAAGATGTCGTCAGTATTCTTATGGATTCCGCCCACTTTTAATCTTACTCTTCCTAATGCTCAGGTTCCTTGGTGTCATTGTAGTGTACGTGTTCATGATGGCTCCGCGCTCATCGACGTCGCCAATTGATTACTGTGCTGGCTGACTGATCAACGAGATTACTGATCCCCAGTCTCGCCTGGTTGGACCCAACGACAGTTTCGACAATTTGATTGCCAATTATCATTGGTCGAATGGATGAAATGGTAAACGCCAAACGGTAAGATCATGTATTCACCCGCACCCCACTGGCTGATTCATGCAGCCGAGCACATACGTAGCTTCTCTCTTTAAGGCGCCGCGGGAGTATTTGGCAGTCGTATAAGTACACGATCGTCAAGCAACGCTTTTCAAGCTGTGAGACAGCCAACACAGATCCTGGTGTCACTTCGTACTTGCTATTCGCAATCCTCAGCTCGTTCTACTATGGACACTTCTATCGTCGGTCTTGACGAAACCCTCCCGGTGACGTTGGTGCACGAGTAAGCTCTCAATCACTTGTTCTACACACTGCCTAGACATGCTCACCATCGCGAACAAACAGTATCTACCCGACTATCGACCCGGCACAGTTTGTCTCCGCGCAGACGTTCGCGGGGAAGGTGGTCCTCATCACAGGCGCGTCGCGCGGCATCGGCCTCGAGACCGCACTGCAGTACGCGCGTGCCGGCGCGTCGCTGACGATCGTCGCGCGCAAGCAGGCGACGCTGGACGGGAGCAAGGCGACGGTGCTGGCGAGCGTCCCGACCGCGAAGGTTCTGACGTATGTGGCGGACGTGCGGGACGTCGACGCGGCCGCGGCGGCAATCAAGGCGACCGTGGACGCGTATGGGAAGCTCGACGTGCTGGTGGCCAATGCGGCGAGGGTGCGAAAATTTGGAACACGTGCGTTTGTCTGGACTTGGTGAGGGGTCTCGATGAGCTCACTTGGCGCTTCGCAGCTTTCGCGTCGGACGACCCGCGAGAGTGGTGGGACATCCAGGAGGTTAATGTCCGCGGCGTGTATAACTACGTCCAGTGAGTCTGTTTCCGTTTCCGCGCTCCTGCACACCGACTCCTATTTCTTCACAGCTACGCCATACCAGAGCTGCTGAAGACGAAGGGCAGCATCGTCGTCGTCACGTCTGCCGCGGCTCAGGTGCGCCTGCCGACCGTGTCGGACTACTGCATCTCTAAGCACACCATCGGACGATTCGTCGAGTTCGTCGCTTTAGGTGTGTCTCAGCTTCTCTCTTTGGCGTGATTGTTTGGTGCGGTTGAGGCCTGATGTCCGTTCCCGCTGCAGAGTATCCGGACGTCAAGATTTTCAATGTGCACCCGGGCACTATCCCGACGGAAATGAACACCGAAGCAGCTATACCCTTGGCACCAGAAGACAAGGTAGAGCTCCCTGCGGCCGTGTTCGTGTATCTGACCGCTGGGAAGGCGGATTATCTGAGCGGCCGGTATGTTTACGTCGGCAGAATCATAGTGAGCGCGAGAGGGCTGATCAGTTGTTTTGTGCTGCAGATTCACTTCGGCCAATTGGGACTTGGCTGAGGTCGAAAGGGACTGGAAGGAGAAGATCGTGGAGAAGAATGCGCTGGTGAGCAAGCTGGCCATTCCTTAGTATGCGGAACTAGAGGCGCTGTATTCTGTTGGACTCCGATTGAGTCGTGACCGAAGTACAATTTAATAATTCAATCGCGACGACGTGAGGGCGCAAGACGGCGGTGAGTAAGAAAGATCTCATTCCTTCCAGAAGTGAGGTTATACCACGATCAGGTAAAGCTTGAATCTCCTTCTATTTTCACCGGTAATGGCGAGGGGCTCTCATTATCTTCCAGAACACTTGATCGACTAGCCGCTATTGGCCGGTCGCGCGCATGCATATCAGACTCCATGTTGCTCGGCTTTGTCGCGCTGGGATACTCAGTGGACCATCGCCACTTCCACCATCCTCATCTAACATCTGGCCGCATTCCGATTTCGTCTAACTTTGGACGAAGAGTGCTCATCTTCTACTGTACGTTCAGAAGCCGCCTTGACGACATCGATATCGTTCTCGTCGTCCCTCGCATTTTGCCGGGTTTTGCTTCTCTAGTAACCCCGGTGGTTGGCCTATTGAAGGCTACGAAACTTCGAAATCGTGACCTAGAGGCTAAAATTCCGACTTAGAGGTGCGTTGAGAATTGTTTCTACTTTGCTTGAAGTAATATCGCTGAGTGCTAGTACGACGCAGGCTACTGCAGCTTCGCTCACAATTACAGTCTAACCGACCTTCGTTGCACCTGGACTACTATATATGCGCCCCTATCTTCCTCTTTTTTCGATACGTTTCATACGGTGCACAGCAGTCCCGCTCATAGCCAAGCGACCCGAACGGCAACAAGGCGACAGATAGCTTCGATGGCAACGGCTCTGGTAAATGCCAGGCAGATGTCGCCATTTTGGAATATGGTTTGTCGACCCGAGGAAGACATATCGCAAGCCGTTTGTGGAGTACGTCGCGATTCAGGGGCGGTATCAGTGCAATTGTTGACATTCTCCGCTCAGATTACCTCTCCCAAAAGAAGTCCCTCTAGACTTCAAGGTCTTGCCGGAGCACTTTCTCGAGAGCGTGGATGCGTCGTACATGGATCTCACTACGTCCCTTCTCCTTTCTCATGCTCAAGTACCTCCGGAAGTGTTGGTTTGTACGTGTTCCTGATGACTCTTCGACTGATTACTGTGCCATTCTAAGGGCTGACTGATCTACTATGATGACTGATCCTCAGTCTCGCCTGTTCGAACCAAATGGCATTCTCGATAGCCTGCATACCCCTTGTCCACTGGATGTGAACGTCCCCGCCAGAACACACAATCATGTATCCACCTGTGCCCCGACTTGCTGATCCATGTAGCCATGATGGTACGTGGCTGCTCGCTCAGCGCATCTCGGGAATTTACTCATGATCCTGCAAGTACACGATCGTCAGGAAAGGTCTATAAAAGTGTGATACCACAAACACAGATCGCTAGTTCGTCCTAAGCACGTTTCATCATGTCTACTCCCTTTATCGGTGTCGACGAAACCCTCCCCGTGACGGAGGTGCACGAGTAAGACCCCATTTGTTAGTTCTCACACCGCCACACATATTGACTATGAGCCGCAGCATCTACCCAGCCATCGACCCGGCGCAGTTTGTCTCCGCACAGACGTTCGCAGGGAAGGTGGTCCTGATCACAGGCGCGTCGCGCGGCATCGGCCTCGAGACCGCGCTGCAGTACGCACGCGCCGGTGCGTCGCTGACAATCGTCGCGCGCAAGCAGGCGACGCTGGACGAGAGCAAGGCGACGGTGCTAGCCAGTGTCCCAGCGGCGAAGGTCCTGACGTACGCGGCGGACGTGCGGGATGTTGACGCCGCGGCAGGTGCTATCAAGGCGACTGTGGACGCGTACGGGAAGCTCGACGTGCTGGTAACCAATGCGGCGATCATGCGGAAATATGGAACACGTGGGTTTTGTCGACTTGGGCTGCAGGTGAGAGTGGGCTCACTATGTGTTTCATCGCAGCGTTCGCGTCGAGCGATCCGCGCGGGTGGTGGGATATTCAGGAGGTCAACGTCCGTGGCGTGTATAACTACGTCCAGTGAGTCTGTCCCCGTTTTCACGTTCCAGCCCACCGACCTGCGACCGCGGCCAAGCTACGCGATACCCGAGCTGCTGAAGACGAAGGGTAGCATTGTCGTCGTCACGTCTTCCGGTGCCCAGGTGCGCCTGCCGACCGTCTCGGACTACTGCATCTCGAAGCACACCCTTGGACGGTTCGTCGAATTCGTTGCCTTGGGTGTGTCTCAATTTTTGTCTCGTACTATTGGTCGAGGGCTGATGTCTGTGCACGCTGCAGAGTACCCGGACGTGAAAATATTCAACGTGCACCCGGGTACTGTCGCGACGGAACTCAACGTCGAGGCAGCTATACCATTTCCATCGGTGGACCCGCCGTCGCTCGCCGCGGCCGTGTTCGTGTATCTGACCGCTGGGAAGGCAGACTATCTGAGTGGCCGGTACGTTTACGCCGGCAGGATGAGAATGAGAGGGAGAGGGCTGATCAATTCTTCTGCGTTGCAGATATACTTCGGCCAACTGGGACCTGACTGAGGTGGAGAGAGACTGGAAGGAGAAGATCGTGGAAAAGAATGCGCTGGTGAGCAAGCTGGCGATCCCTTAGTAACTGAAACTGGACAAGGCGTTGGTATCCCTTGGAATTATGGACGCGCTATACATGGTCTGTGGCCAGTGTCTGATAGTTGAACAAGCCGCGGCCATGCTACAATTCAGATTAATGATTCAATGAATGGAATATACACAGTTTTCATGATCCGAATTGTCGTCATCGTGCTCTGGTGGTTGGACTCTCTCTCTCTATGAGAGGGTGCGGCTCCGTTCCGAGAGTGCGTGCGACGTACGACGTTGGGAGGTGGGCCGATCGCCGTGCTACCACAGAAAGGTGTGGGATGCCGTTCCCGAAATTTATAGCCTCCTTCAACCTTAGTTGTCACCCAGTTATTCCACGAGGAAACTGTGTTGAGTTGTTCAGCGCTAGACGCTCACTTGAAGTAGCTTACGACAAAGCGTAATCCGCCCTCAGCACCAGGAGTATCCAACATGCGATCTTCGGCATACGAGCAGGTCAGTAACAGGTACTGGGGGTAAGTAGTATACAGTCACAAGAAAACGCGTCCTAGCTATATCACCCGCCCCCATAAATAAGCCAAGCCGGAACCCCACCAAACAAAACAGCCACAGACCCCTCTGCAGTCTCAACCTACAAACCGGCCTTTACTTCTTCGGCTCGAAGTCCACAACCTCGCGGTTGACAGTGACCATGACGCCGAGGGCGGGCTTCCCGCGCTCGCGCTCCTCGATGTCGAACTCAGTCTGGGAGAGCTTCATGTCCGCTACGTCCTTGCGGTCGCCGTCCCAGACGCCCTCGGGCTTGTTGCCCATGCCGTCAAGCGTGTACGTCGGCGCAGTGTTAATCTGGAGCACAGAAGGCGTGGCACCGGCAGGCGCGCGCGCAGACGCAATGCCGCGCGACACGGACGCAGTCCCTGTGGTTGTGGACCAGACGCCCGCGAAGGAGCCGCCGGAGTAGAGAGTGCCGCGCACGGCAAGCACGATGCGGAGCGACATGGTCGTGGTGATGACGGCGGTCATGCTCGAGACGATCGTGCGGATGGTGTCGGCGTTGTCGGTCGGCTTGGCGACGAACCAGAAGATGACATTGACAGTGTTGACGATCCAGATGGACTGCGGGCGCGTCAGTAAGATATTAGCGCCCAGCGTGTGGGGTACGCACGCCGTAGAGGTTGAGGCCATCGCGGAGCGTCATCTTCCAGAGGCTGATGGACTTGACCTTGAGCGACCTGAGCGAGCGGTAGAGCGCGAGTGCGAACTGCGGCGGGACATGAGATCAGACTGGGTGGGTGCGGAACGTTCTCAGGCTGATACATACTGTTGCGGTGTAAAGGAGCGTGGTAGACACCCAGTAGAGGCCGACCCAGCTGTGCTTGGGTCCCGCGATGCATCCCTGGCCCTCAAGTAAGGGGACGGCTGCACAACGTCAGGCGCGGTAGAGCTGATAAGGTAATTAGACGCACATTGGTAGAATGCACAGCACAGGGCGGTCACGACGAGTTGGATACCGAGCAGGGCACCGAGGCCAGCCAGGACTGGTCTGCTCTTTTCGTAGATGGCGTGCACGCGGATGACATGAATGGCTGTGGGGACATAAGTGGGCGCGTTGAGGGGAGTGTGGGTGTGACGTACCTGAACAACCTCCGAGAACGATCGCGGTGCAAATGGGCTCAAAGAGGAAGAACTGCTGGCACATCTGAAGGGGGTGAGAGAGATTCACTGGGGAATAAGGAGAGCCGCTCACCGAGCGCGACCAGTCCGTGTCGAAGAACGCGACGCCTGACTACGAGTCAGTGCATAGTATGATGGCGCGACGCGTATCAACGCACCGACGATGATAAACTCTGCGGGCATGAGGAAGCGGAGGACGCAGTAGAGGATCTTGAGGGCTGGCCATCCCTCCTGCTTGAGGAGTTTCCAGCTGCGAGGGCTGAGAACGAGCGAATCCCAGGCAGCGACGGTGAGTGTACAGACGAAGAAGTACTTGTGGGCGGAGAGATGAGGCGAGAGGCGGAGGGAGTTGGGGAGGTCGTCTGGGGTGATTGTGATGTTGGACATGGTGGTGGTCAGAAAGAAAGGAAAGAGACGCCTCAACGCTGTCGAGGAAAAACGGCGGGAATAAGAAGTAGGAAAGAATATGCAGGGGCAGCAAGAGGCAACGGCATCGTCTCCTTTTGGAGTCCGTTTGGCGCATCTTTCCAGGGCCGCCCTCAGCCGTGCTCAGCCGTGCTCAGCCCGCGCTTCCTCCGTTGCCCTGGTCCCGCAATTCACTCCTCCACAGCCATCGTCTTCCCGCCTCACTCCTTCGGGCGCTGCTACATCGTATCATCTTCTCTCGTGCTGCATCGGAACGTCTTGCCAGTCCAGTCTTGATCGCTGACAGCGTCATTCATCTAACAAAATCCGAGCCGTAATTCTCACAACAATCTCATCAGAAGGACCCTGTCGTGGTCTCGAATCGTCTCAGCCGTAAATCTCAACTCTGCGGCGGCCTCCGCCTTACGTCGACTTTCCCCCATATACGAAGCTGAGCGGGGCCGCCGCACGTCGCGGGTCGCTTACCACTCCTCCATCCTGCGGTCGCGCCTCTCGACTGTCCGCATCGCGATAGAAGCTGCGTTTGCTCAGTGCTCGAGCTCCTGGTCTGCTCCGGATCCGTGTTTCGTCCTAGCTGGGTTTTGTTCGACGGTCGATTCATCCAACTTTCGCCCTGAGCGCCTTCTCAGCGCCACGGAGGCCGAGCTGCATCAGGTCATCGCGATGGCCGTCATTCTTATGAGCGATGCAGGTGGAGTGCCGCGCCAGCTTGCATGCGGGCCCCATCGCGGATGCTGAATGGACCACTCACAACACCGGTTCGTGGGCGGCTTTCCCCTTCTCAGCGGTGGCACATCTGTCTCATCACCCATCTTCGTGATCATCTGTCGCCTTGCGCTTTCGGCGACAGAGATACTCGCCATAGCATCATAGAAGCATCTTACCGCCTGCGAAGCAGATGCGAGCGGGTGTGTCTGCCATCGACATCTCGACAGTTGGGGGTCGACGTCTTTGTGTCCCTCGTGGATTTTTTGACGGGGTGCTGTTTATAGACTTGGCATCACCGGTTACTCGGTCACATTTCTGCTCTTCCATTCCGCCAGTGCTGTCACCCACTTGATCGCGCCTCCATTTTGAAGACAGTCAACGATGAATCGATTGCGGTCAAGGAAGGTCTCTGGCTCCATTGCAACCGGTGACACCCGCATTTGGATGTGCCCTTTTTCCAAAAGCCGGACTAATGTATTACACTACCG
Source organism: Artomyces pyxidatus (assembly GCA_022160305.1). Classification (NCBI taxonomy): domain Eukaryota; kingdom Fungi; phylum Basidiomycota; class Agaricomycetes; order Russulales; family Auriscalpiaceae; genus Artomyces; species Artomyces pyxidatus. The sequence goes on along the minus strand of MU277211.1, from coordinate 206,657 downwards.
GAGGTGAGGGAACGCATAGCATTTGTCCTTGAAGTGAGCAGCAACATTGGACACTGTAGACGAACGCCAGGCTACCCATGTGTCACTGACCGTAGAATACACGGATAGTCCCGCAAGTTACCGTGCACCCGAGGTCATCCCAGGACTTGTTGATTACATTACAATACACTGTGTCCATGCCGCAACCCCCATAGAGTGACTTGTTGTTTGAAGGAGCCGATACGCTTCCCCAAGTAACTTGCAGGAGCGTGTCAGTTCCCGGTCAAGATTATGGGGACATTTCTTGACGCAGTACACGTATCGCGCCTCGAGTCTTTTGTATCGCGGATTTCGGGTTTTAGAAACATGTCCACGAATCAACCACGAATAGAGTATATTTGTCTGCCTCTCGTCCCGTCAGGCTCGTCCAGCGTCGCCGGTGGCATCTGTCGGTTGACCGGACCGGTTGTGGCATCCGGTCCGAATCCCCGCCACCAACGTCTCCAGACTCTCCACAGACTCCACGACAATTAATCGCTTGACTAGAGTCGGCGTATCGCTTCGGAGGTTATCTCGTCTAGACTTCCTTCCTCCAGCATCGCTGCAAGCACCGCGCTCGGAAGTGGGCGGATAATTGACGCGTTGTAACTCTCTGCTTCATCAGCTCGTTCCGGAGTCTCAGAATGAAGGTGGTCAGCACCTTTCATCCTCCGTCCTCGGTAACAGGGTCCGTCAGGTGCCATTTGACATCGGATGGAAACCTTGACCATCTCGTGGTCGTGAAGACGAACAGAGTGGATGTCTACTCTGCCCAGCCCGATGGGCTTAGACACGAGTGCGGAACGGAGATATGGGGACGCATTTCGACTGTCAGGGCAGTACCAACTAACGTGCGTGGTTCTTCTGCAAATCACAATGTATGCATCTGACCCTGCAGACATAGAATGAAAAGGAGAATTTGGTTCTGTTGACCGACCATCCAGAGCCTAGACTTATATTTCTGGAATTCACGCCGCGAGAGCCCTCACTCAAGAACGTGAAGACGATCGATTTGTACGAACGCACCGCAAGACCATCTGAATTTCTACACACCGTTCTGGTTCATCCTTCTGGGGACCTAGCAATTGTTAGCTGTTATACTGGAAAGCTCAGGGTCGTTCAGCTCACGAACGGGAAGCCTGGGCATGACTTCGACGTTATGTATGTCAGCAAGCTGGCTATGGTGTGTCCACATCGTTCGCTGACTTTCCCGTGCACAGATTGCCAGAGTTGAATTTGCTGTCGATTGCTTTTCTTCCAACACCTGTCGACGATGTGTATTTGCTTGGCATACTCCACTTGAACTATAACCAAGAAATCCTGCTCCTCGCGCGCGATCTCCGGTTGTCGGAATTCGAGCTGTCTCCCGAGCCGTCTCTTCTCCTGCCGCCCACCACGCTCTCTCCGTCCGCGTACTCCTTAACGGAGACAGCACCATCTCTCATTCCGGTGCCCTCAGTACCATCGACAGACCCCCTCGTCGATGATTACTCAGGCGGCGTGCTGGTCGTGGGAGGAAGGAAGATACAGCTGTACGAGCTGTCTTCCAAAGAGTGGCGGGAAAAGTATCGTGGAAAGCGGCGGCGGTTGTCGGACAAGAAGAAGAAGAATTCCGATCACGATTCCCAGGCAAGAGCGAAGGAAAAGGAGCAGGGAAGAGTGGAAAAGAAGCGCAAGGCAAAGGCATCTATCCAGTGGCCTTGGGATGAGATCACTGCGTGCGTGTTTCTCGTGGGCATGGGGCTCGTTCTTCTGACGCTTTCGGTTAGATGGACCTTCGCGAACGACGAAGAGACGCGATATTTTCTCGGCGATGCGTATGGTCGGCTTGCGCTTCTTTCCGTGGATGCATTGCACACACATGGCTTGATTCTCATACCGCTTGGTGAGGTACGGTCTCAAGCCTAGACTTGTTACGATATCCGGAATACTGACACCGTTCCTCAAGATCTCGCCGCCCACGACATTGGCATATATAACGTCGCAAATACTCTATGTTGGCTCCCATCTCGGAGACTCACAGCTTGTCAAAGTACACTTGTCTGCGATGGATGCCCACGATGAGCCTACACTGCCCATCCCTAGCAATATTCAGACTATCCCACAGAGCTCAGTAATCAAGGGCAAAGGCAAGGCGGAAGACGACATCACCGAACCAACAGGGGGTATTGTAGCCACGAAGGGTAAATTCTTGGAGGTTGTCGACATGTTCAAAAACATTGCGCCGATTCTGGATGCGGTGTTGGCTGACACAGATGGTAGCGGCCAGGTGCGCATTAGGATACCTCTTTGCGTAGGCTACGTCTCATCCTTGATTCGGTGAACTCAGCCACAAATAGTCACTGCCTCCGGTGGAAAGAATACGGGAAGCCTGCGTGTCGTCCGCAATGGGGCCGACTTCCACGAAGAGGCTGTCATTGAGGGTCTGGGAAGCTACACGAAATTGTGGCCCATTCGTCCTCATTTCCAAGCCACGTAAGACTTTAAAGGTCTTCTGGCGTTTGGCAGCCCTGACATTCATTTGGTAGGAACGACACGCATATATTAGCAACTGATGGCCAAGATACACTCCTCTTTCGTCTAGATGGTCCGACTGCGATCTCACACGTCGAACCGTCTGCAGCCGGCTTTGTGACTTCTGCGCCCACTCTTGCTGCCTCCAATGTAGCCAGGCGCGTCGAGAAAGAGGGTCGTAGCTTGTATGAGGATTCTCCGTTCATTGTGCAAGTTACCCCCAAGAGGATCGTCCTGGTGGAGTACGATGCTACTCTGGACACGCATAACATAGTCAGCCAATGGTCGCCCAAAGATCAGGGAGCAGGTTGGGTGGGCCGCGATATCGTTGCTGCATCCCTCAATCCCAGTCAATTCGCTCTTGGGCTGACCGGCGGGCGGCTTGCAGTCTTGAGGCTGGATATCAGCGGTAAATTCTCCCTGTTCAAGTGAGTTTGGTCGTCATACCGCATTCTCTGTATCACCCCAAATTCTGACGCGCACCGAAGCCACAAGGACCTCGGCGAGGAAATCTCCGTCCTGACGTGCAACCCGATGGACCCCTTGAAGCCGTTTTCTATTTTTGTCGCGGTAGGATTTTGGAAATCAAAACGCGTGGAGCTCCTATATATCGTGAGCACGAACACGCCTCTCGCGCCCAGCTGTCCGAGCGTCACCGTGCCCTCCCTTCCTCGCTCTCTCCTCTTCCACAATTTTGGCCAGGGGCGTTCCCCGGGACAGCCCGACCACATGCCGCACTTGCTCATCGGCCTGGCCGATGGCACACTCGTCTCGTACGCAATTGCGTCGAACAAAACTCTGGAAGACAGGCGTGTGTTTTCGCTCGGCTCGATGCCTGTATCTATGGCTTGCCACGAAGTTGGTGGCCGACAGACGGTGTTTGCCTCTGGGAGCAGAGCAGCAATTCTTTACTTGGGAAAAGGAACTTTGGCCCATTCCCCAGTCCTGCTGAAGGTATGAAGCGTGAGTCGCGTCGCCGCAGGATTCTGACCCTACATCGCAGAATGTCGCCGCCAGTTCGCAGCTCAATGCTGCGCACTGGCCATCATGCTTGATTTTGGCTACAACCACCGGTCTCGTCGTCGGCAGAGTGGAAGATGTCGACAAGATGCATATTCGTACTGTGAGAGCGACGTTTTGCATGTGTGAACGCTGGGTACATGTTAACTCTATTGTACAGGTACCATTGGGGTTGGACAACCCCAGACGGATATTCCACGATCCAACACTAAGAGCATTCGGAGTTGCGTGCGTACGGAACGAGCCCGGTAGGGTGGGAGAGCTTGAGGTACCGCAGAATGTGTTCCAATTGATGGACGACACGACATTTGACGGTGTGTAATATCGCACACCCTCGACCCTGCCCTTTGATGACATAGATCACCCTCCAGTCCTGGGAAAATACACGGCAGATGTGTACGAGGACATCACCGCCATCCACGCGTTCTCGGTTCAATTCAGGAACGAGACAACCACCTATTACTGCGTGGGTACGGTGCTCCATCAACCTGACGAGGTGGAGCCTACAGAAGGCAGGCTGCATATTCTCGCTCTTCAGGATGCTGGTCCCGAACCATTGCGCGGTGGACGGTATCTGAACAAGATCACAACCACCAATGTCAGCGGTTGTGTTTATGCTCTGACCTACGCCGAGGGACTCCTCGTCGCTGCCATCAACACTTCAGTACGAATGAATCGCTCTTTAAAGTGTGGACGTGTCTGAAGCTCTCTTAGGTGATGCTATTCAAGCTCGAGTCCGGAGCCTCATATGCTCTGAAGAAAGTATCCGACTGGAACCATAGTTATCTTGTCACTAGCCTAGTGGCGCGCGGCTCGCGGTTGTTTGTGGGCGATGCTATCAGCTCGATATCTGTTCTAGATCTCGTAGGTGAAGGGTCGGATGCGTCTTTAAAGACAGTCGCGAGGGACTACGGTCCTTTATGGCCAGTGTCTATCGAATCATGGGACCAGAACAGCCTCATCGGTGCCAATGTACGTTGTTCTAGATGACTTTTCGGCACAATCATCTCATTTGGAGCGACTGGCAGTCCGACTACAACCTGTTTACCTTCACGGTGCAGCCTTCAGGGCAACGAATAGTGCTAGACAGGGACGGATATTACCATCTCGACGACCTGGTGAACAAGTTCTTACCAGGTATTCACATCGCGTCAGCTCTGCGTATGATCGCTCATTGATATCATGATAGGATCCATGCATACGTCCGACGCCGCACGGGATATCGACGTAGCCGCGAAGATGCTGTTCTTCACGTCTTCGGGGCGCATCGGCGTGGTGATGGATATGGGCAAAGAACTCTCCCTACACATGACTGCCCTGGAGCGCAACATGGCGAAATCTGAACACGACGTGACAGGTTCCGGGCACTCAAAGTGGGTTCACATGCGATGCATTCGTAGGTCCAGACCGTTGACCTTTCTCGTACAATGTAGGTGGAGAGCGCCGGTAAGTGCGCGGGGCAAGACTGATGCCGATGGATCTGCCTTTGGCTTCCTCGATGGCGACTTCGTCGAGAAGTTCTTGGACTACCCTCAGACCAAGGCGGAGGGGGTCATGAAGGGGACCAGTCAACCAGAGCGATTGGCTCAATCCTACAAAGATATCCGCCATGTTCTAGAGGCCTTGCAGGCCTTGCACTAATCTTACAAGGCTGCTGACTGTATCTGTAGCGAACCATGTATTACATGAATTGGAGGTGCCGAATACTGTAGATACTGTCCGATGTAAAAAGAGAGACGAATAAGATCATAATAGGTCGTGAGAGCTACAGCGAGCACGGGGAATCAATGATATACGAGAAATCGTTCCCCACATCTAATGAACCAAAGGAGACAGGAACAGCTGGAATGACTCGGACAATGAACGGACGGTCGTATTGCCGAATACGACGAGTGAGTCTTCGGGGGCATTCCCAGTGCGGTGGGGAGCAAAGAAGAATCCGGCTGTAAGAACGAGATAGCTATAAAATTGTTAGTATGAGCAATATTTAAGACGTAAAAGAACACCTACCTGAGAACAAGGATACTTCCACGGTGATAGTTGGCCTTGGCCTCAATGTAAGTATAAGTCAAGAGGAAAATGGATAGTATGATGACAATCACGTCCCAACGAGGGAATATGAGCCTGTAGCAGAGAACATCAGACGTAGTTGGTGTTTAAGGGTGAGAAAGGTACTTACGTGAAGGTATCAGCCACCGTCCCAAGCTTGGCCGGGTCGTACCAAGCTGAGAATGCAACCATAGCGGGTATCTGCAGGAGGCAAACCTGGAGAGCGTACGCAGATCCGATTTCCATGCTGACCAGGCATATCTCGTCAACAGAGGAAGTAATACGAGTATGCCACGGACTCACCTCAAAGCGATGTTACCGTTCATAGCAAACGACATAGCATTCATGAATTCCGTAGTGTTGGGGACCAGGGCAAATAAGGTGACGCCCAAGAATTTCTCATCTATCCCAGACCCTTCCAGAACGACATCCACGACTTCGACCAGGAGTTCTATCGCAACATGTAAGTGTCTCCCGTGCGATGATTCAACGAATACGCACCTGCAATAATCGCATACAAAGCAGTACATGCCAACAATACGCTTGCACTGGTCGCTCGGCTCCACGATGGTGCGTCATGTCCACCGTGTCCGCCATCTTCATCTGCACCATCGAGCATCCCACTACGCACGCGTATGGGCGCATGGGACTGCACCTGCTGGTGACGCAAAGCACTGACTGTCGCGACAGCCACAGCCCGGGTGAAGTCATCCGTGGTCATATTCTCAGGTAGCTGGGTGGGTCGAAGTCCCGAGTCTTTGATCGCATGGTCAACACTCTCTAGGATAGGGGCGTATGCACCCGAGGATTGGACAACAGGAGGCGCAGCGTATGAGATCCTCTTCGCAGCTGCAGATGACGTAATTGGTTCGATAGACAGGGCCGGCTGCGAACGCTGCTCTGGCACACGAGGTACAGGAGTCGTGCTTCGGGACCCCGGCAAGCTTGACTCAGTTCCAGCGAAGCTTTGTTTGTGTTGCAGGATCCCACCCCGCGTCACGCCGGGGATGACGTTTGAAGGAGGGACAATCTTGTGGTACAAAGACATGCGGCCCGATTCGTGGGGGTGGAGTAGTTGTTGAGGGTTCTGCCAGATTTGGGATGCATGAGTGCGAAGAGAAAACCACAAGCCGAGCAAATATGACTATAATTATGTTAGATTATGTTGTCGTATCAATGAGTGAAAGTGGCTCACAAAAAGTAGAACGGCTGCGCAGAAGTACATGAGCGTCTTCACAGTGGATTGGTAGAACGGATCGTCTACGGGATCTGGATGCTGATATGAACAGTGTTGACATGTCCACGGAGCGTTACCGGGCGTAGCTTGATCAGGACAGCCCTCGCACACGAGCTGGAACTATGAGAATCGTCAGCCAACGTCTGCCGTACATGTCACAGGGCAGCACTCACGTTTCCGTAAGTCTGATAAAACAACGTCGGAGTGAGAGTGCCGATAATGGCCATGATGAGCATCGTACTGGTCACACCGGCACTCTTCGCGTTGAACTTCTGCTCTTTCCGTTTCAATGCCCCGGAGCACATACTGACACCGGGCATCAAAAGCACACCCGCGAGCACGCTACCCACTATGGATCCTTCGACGAGACGGCCTTTCCCTTGCGTCAGGGCGATCGCGTACAGCAAGATTTCGATGATCGAGCCGAAGGTGGCGTTGATAACTGCGCCCATGCCGATAGACGATTGTGCCGATATGGACGCCACGGCCATCCCAATGAAGTACGACAGCGGAATGACGCTCAATAGACTCAGTAAAAAGATCAGCACGCGGGAGCCGAGGAAGGCGAGAAGGGCGGGGACATGTTCACCGGCCCGCTCCCGTTCCTCCACGATTGGGTACAAGAACCAGCCGTCGAAGATAACGAAGAACACAACTGGCAGAAGGTTGACGAAAATGATGTTCACACCACCGATGGTATACTTGTAGAACTGAAGCCCCGCTGCACGGTAGATGCACAGAAGAACGGTTGAAGTTGGCGAGCCCGATGGTGCAAGCTGTCCGGCAGACAAGCGGGGTTGTTTGACTGCAATCGGCGGAGCCGCTGCCTCGCCATCTTCGATATGGACAACGTCGTCTGTCGGCGAAGGGAGATACACAATGGAAGGGGGAGCGCAGAAGCGGATGCTGGTGGGATGCTGGAACAAGTGTTTGATGAGAGCCCAGTTGAGCTTGGCCATCGGAATGGCGAACACGAGACCCCAGCATATGATGCAGACGAAGAGCATCAGCGGCGCGATAATCGTGACCAGCGCAAGCCAGAAGCAGATACGGCCAAGGATATCTTGAGCAGCGCTCGCCTTGATGGGTTCGCCGGTGACGGAGGTCAATGTCGCGCCGTATGACTTGGATGGTAGTGGTACGCCATTTGCCTTGGGTGGCTGGCCAAGAAGGGCGGAGCGTTCGTTCGGTGGCGCTGCTGCATCCGATTCCCAAGAGTCTGACTGGACGTGTTCCGGGAGAGAATCGAGTGTAGTGCGCCGAGAGCGCAAGGGAGATGTAGTATCACTGGGGCTCCGGGGTGAGCCTGCACGGACAGTGTCGTTGTCGGACCCATTTCGAGCTTCTGGACTGTGTGCTTGTTCCTCGTCCGCGCCTTCGTCGCCCGCCAGCTCTCCCTCGACATACTTCCCAAATGGCCAGCCTAGATACCAGCCGAGCCCAAACACGAGCGATGAATAGCGCTTGCCGCCACGCGGGACAACGTATAGCAAGATAGACACCGCGAAGCACACGAGCGCGAGCCACCAACCAAACAACAACGTCCACAAGATATTGCCAACGAGCAGATGGCGCTCGGCCTGAGCGGACGGTATTGAGTGCAGTGCCTGGTCCGCGTAGCGCGTCACCGAACGCGACTTCTTGTAGAGCGCAGGCTTCCATATGGGCAGACCAAAAGGATGCTCGACGTTGATGAGAGATTGGCGGTCCTTGAGTGTGATTGGGTCCTCCTCCTCACTGCCTTCGTGTTCCTCGTTGCCCGCATCATCTAGGTGGTCCGAGGCGGCGACGCCCTTGCCCCGACTGTGCCTGTCCTCGTCGTCATCGCCGCCGCCGCCGCCGTTTTCGTCGCCGCTTCCCTCCTCGTCTTCGCTGAGTAGGCCTTCGTCTCGGTAAGACCGGTGCGCGCGCGAGCTGCCAACGCTGGTGCTGCGCGCCGGGCGGGGACGCCGGTTGGTCGCGGACAGACTCCTCCCTGTATTGGGATGCCTGCGCGGGCTGGGCGACAGCGGTCGCCCATACGATGAAGAGTACGACGTTCCCAGGTTGTGATGTTGGGGCGTGTCTGCTGGAGACCACTGAGAACCGTAACTGACGCTGCGATTCAAGATGGGCATACGCGATGCAAGGATGGGAGATTGTGCAGGCGAGAGACGGGGTGTCTGTGTCTCGTCGTCGTCAAGGCGGGGATCTGACGTGTTTTGGCCTGCCATCGTCGTCCGACACGCTGAGAGGAAAGACAGGACGAGGCGCGCTGCGCAGTGTCGGGGGTGGTGGTGGTACGAAGTCAGGAACGCGCGGCGCGTCTCAGCGAGCGGCGCCTCGAGCAAACTCTGAGCAAACTCTGGACGTGAACGTTAACCTTCGAGGCTTGTTCGAAACTCAATCACTCATCATGCAACCACATACAGTCCGCGTGTGTATTCAGCGATTAATCAATGGGTATACGGGTATCCTGATAGGTATAATATGCCGACAATCCATCCCACGCCCAGTCACTTCTACCGTCGAAGCAGCTTCTCGTGCAGCTCGGCGCCCTTCAACTTGGCCCTCAGATACTCCAGCCGCTCGTCGTATCGACTCATGACCTCTGTCCGTCTCCTGCGGATGTCCGCCATCTCCAACTCCAGAGCAGCAAGCTCTCCATCATCACCACCTACAATCGTCCTCCGCTGCGCAGCAGACGCTGTTTGTGACAATGCCGAATTCGAGGAACCTGCACGCAGATGGTGCGCATCGAAAGATTCCCGGCTATCACCTTCGGCAACAGGTTCCAGCGGCAGATGGCCCGAGCTCCGAGTCAGGTTGATGCTCGATGTGCTCCCAACGGTGAGGCGCCCTAAAGAGGCAGAGAGAGGCGGAAGCATGGGCGCGCTGCTTCCGGACCGACCCCGAGACGAGACCGAAGAGAATGAGGACTTCCGCCCGAGAGACACTGGCTGCGCAACGAGGGGAGACGGCGGTAATGGCCGCACCCGTGTAGGAGAGCGCGCGGCCGACAAATTCGTGCCGACGGACGTAGTCGACCGGATGGACATCCCGTCGCTGTCCTTGGCCGTTCGTATTGACTTGCGCTCATGCACAGCTAGCCACGTTGGGTCGAGATTTGTATGATCGTCGAGAGTGGAACTGCTTTGGAGAAGCAGTGAGGCGGGCGTGCGAGTTCCAGGCTTGGATTGTTTCGTCAGGGTGGTCAGCTCAAGCCCGTTGAACGCATCCATTAGCCTTCTTCCCTCTGCCTCCACCGACTCTATTTGCGCCCTTATGTCCTTCGCTGTCGTTAACTCCTCGTCGTTGGGAAGATCGTCTATGTTCGTGGATGTAGCAGGACGTCCGGGGAAGGCTGATGGCGGAGGTGGTGCCTTGCCCAGTCGTCTCGTACTGCGTGTGGTGGATCGAGATAGTGACGGGGTCGCCGTCGAGTGCGGGTCCGTCGATGAAGCTCCTCGGCCTTGATTAGGAAAACGGGAAGAGATGGATAGTGTATCGTATTGCATAGAGGTCATGTCAGATCGTAAAGACGCTTCGCTGGCTTGTTTTGACAAGGAGCGTGAAAAGAAACGTTTTGCCAAGGCATTAGAAGTGGTAGATCCGACAGAGAACAGGCTGGTCGAGTCGTTGTCGAGGATCTCATGAGAGGTAGACGCGGATTTCCGCCCAGTGGCCCTTCGAAAGATCCCAGTCATCGTTGAAGATACGGACGTGCGAGATCGTAGAGAGGGCGCAATGGATTCCCGATTGATGGTTGAGGCTGGTCGACTTGACGCTGTGGTAGATGAAGGTATACTGAGCGATGAAGAACGTTTCCACCGAGGCAAATACGCACAGAGATCATGCGGACGCGGACGGCTGGGTCCAGCATTTGGAACAACTGGTGTCTCTGTTGGGACAACTGCGGTGCTGGCAAGACGTTCGAATAGGTTCTGGCGTAGTGCCCGATACTCGTCATCACTGGTTGAAGAGATCGGAGTCAAATTCGGATAGCATTGGAGGATATAAGAGCGAGCACGCACTCGAGGAGACCTTCGGCATTTGCAGATGCAAGCTCGTTCAGGCGCTGCGCCAACACCATTCTACACATGGAGTCTCAGATTCAGATAAGCTAGACAAAGGAAGAGCGTTCACGAACGTCATGGCGTCGGTAGATGCCCGCACCGCGGCTGGCGCGGTCGAGCTCTTCTGCGGTCGTGCATGAGACGTCGACGGCGCCGGCACCGAAGTTGAATTTGGACCTGTGCTCTCCTCTCTGGCAGCAGTTGTACGCAAGTGATTCGAAGGGGACTTGGGGGACTTTGGAGACTTCGGAAGGTGATCGGGCTTTGTCGAGTGCGCCTTTGGGGGGGATGTTGGAGCTTGTTCACGGGCTTTTGCCTTTGTTTTTCCGTACTAAACAGAAGTCACAAACGACCATTGAAGGCGCATGTTAGGAGAAAAGGCGGATAGAAGGTGAACGGAAGGCGTGTTACACGTACAAAACGAGAGCGTATGATGCCGACGACGGGTTTCTCTTGACCAACGTAGTACTCTTCAGCGTCTGACCGTCGTGAAGAGAAGAAACCCATGTCTGCATTGGTTGCAAGCAGAAAGAGGAACCGTCGTCTCGAAAGTGAACGCCGAGCAAGTCGCGGACGACGACGAGCGCGCTACGCCGCACGATGACCGGGAAATTTCCTAAAATGGTAGCAGTGATCACGTGCTCTCGACGCGTGCGACCGCGTCGACGGTCGCGCGCTGCGGTGTGGCCTGATTTCTCCTTTCTTTCTCCTACAACATTGCCTGATCATCCCCCAAATTTCTAACTCTGTGAAGGGCGGAGGTAAGCCACGATTTGTATCCACTATCTTTGTTGCGTGCGGTAACCTGATCTTGTTCTTCAGTCACACGATGTCGGGAGCCACAGCAAAGCCGCCTGCCTCACTTAACCCACGCACGACGACCTACGAGTTCCTCGGACCGCCTGGGGCATTTGCAGTCACATTTGGTGTTCCATTTCTTACCTACGCCCTGTATTTCGGATGCAGCGAGATCTCTGGGGGATGTCCACCGCCCCTGTCGACTCTCTATCCGTCCCTTGTTCAAGCCGTTTCCGATCCAGACTGGTGGGCAAATCTCTGGGATAGTAAAGCGTTTACCATATATTATGGATGGTACGCTTTCTGCATCGTGGCATGGGCGATCTTGCCTGGCGACTGGGTGAAGGGGTCTCAGCTGCGCAATGGGCAATACCAGCAGTACAAAATCAATGGTAACTATCGTCTCAGAACAGTGGGGAGAAAGTCTCATCAATTCCCTCACAGCCTTTTCCACATGCCTTCTTGCCATGGGGCTTACTTCCGGTTACATCCTTCGCTTCGGCATCCAGTCCTTCACCTTCTTCTACGACCACTGGGTCGGCTTCATCAGTGCCGCCCTCTCCATGTCTGTTCTCCAAGGCTTGCTCTGGTATGCCCTTTCGTTCCAGAAGAATAAGTTGCTTGCTCTGGGAGGAAATAGCGGAAACCCTGTATATGACGTATGTCCTGGCCTCTTGCGTAGCGGCCGTTCTCTCACATTGCACAGTTCTACATTGGTCGTGAACTGAATCCGACTGTCGGTTCGCTGGATGTGAAGTCTTTCAACGAGCTGCGCCCTGGCCTCATCCTCTGGCTGCTCATCGACATCAGTATGGCATGCGAACAGGCTACACGTCTCGGCGGCCGCATCACCGATTCCATGGGCCTTGTCCTCTTCTTCCAGATTCTGTACATTATCGATGCACTCTACAATGAGGTGAGCATGGGCTGCTGTCTTGTGCACACATGCCAACCTCGATCTATATTTAGCCCGCGATCCTCACGACGATGGATATCACGTCCGATGGGTTCGGATTCATGCTAGCTGTCGGCGACCTGCTATGGGTGCCGTGCGTGTACTCTTTGCAGGCGCGGTACCTTGCCTTCCGGCCCAAGGACCTTGGCTATACGTGGAGCGCTGCCATCCTTGGTGTCAACTTCATCGGCTACTGGATTTTCCGCTCTGCGAACAATGAGAAAAACGAATTCCGCAACGGACGCAACCCAAAGAGTTCGTATCTTTTCGCGTTCTTAATTTGTTGACTGACTCCTTGTGACAGACCTCAAGTACATGACGACGGAGAAGGGCTCCAAGTTGTTGACTTCTGGGTGGTGGGGCGCTTCTCGGCATCCGAATTATCTGTAGGTCTGGCAATTAAGTGGATGCTGTGCTAGCTAATAACGTGTTGTAGCGGCGATTTGTTAATGGCTCTCGCTTGGTCGCTCCCTACGGGATTTGAGACACCCGTCACGTATTTCTATGTGGTTTACTTCGCTGTGCTCCTCATCCACAGGCAGCGTCGTGACGATGAAGCCTGCGAAAAGAAGTGCGTTTTTCTGTTCTCGTCCGAATGTTACACCGTTGCTGACGCCGGGCCAGGTATGGAAAAGACTGGCACAGATACATGGAGCTAGTGCCATACCGTATTGTTCCTTATATCTATTGAACAGTCTTTCCCAGACGTCCGTTCTTGTAAAAGCCTTTGTCTACTAGTATATCGGCGGTTTTGAGAGCCGTGTCGTGAATAATATTGACAGCTTGATCGCACTTCGAGTTATTGCTTCTTGCTGGACGCGAGAACATTGACAAGACGGGCGGCGTCTTCATAAATGCGCTCTGATTTTCTCTATCAATACATCCGCTTCTTCTTCGTCAAGTTCATCACGGACTTCAAACTCCCGATTGTGCAACTCCTTGGGAACAGGAGCGGCATGCAAGTCACTCGAACCCATACTCGTTGACATACTGCCGAACTTCGGGGCCGGTATAACGTGGTAATGGACCTATGTTTATTTTATTAAGAAAACACAAACACAGTCTAGACATGCGACGACGTACATGCGCGACAGCCTGGGCGTATTCTTGATTGCACACAACGTTGAGCGCGGTATTATCCATTGCTGGATGACCTCGATATTAGACCGGTGAAGCGCTGTGGAGTATGCATGGCAAGCACCTTTCGTTAAGGCCAGAGATACCTTCGAAATGGCTACGCCGAGAGCCGCTGCATAATTCTCTGGCAGCTCAGACACGCGGGAATGGTGGGCTTTGGGGACAATCAGCGTGTGCCCTGGACGCAACGGGAGGATATCTGGACATCGAAATTGCAGTTAGTGCACTGGTTATCAAGGACATACGACTGCCAGTCTACCGAGAAATGCCACGACTAGGTCATCCTCGTATATTCGGTACGCCGGTGCCGCGCGGAGGATGATTTGACAGAAAGCGCATCCCTTGTCACTCCTCCAGAACTCGGGTACGGGTCTTCTTTCGTGGGCCTTGATGATGAAGGAGGTCATCGAGATGCTCGTGAAGTCTAAGTCTGACACCGCTCCGGCAGCTGGATCCACTCTGCGGCCGGGTGGTGGTAGACGTCCGACGAAGACCACGCGCCGTTGCAACAAATCGGCATTTCATTTTCCCGAATGGGTACAAGTTCGAGCCACAATGCGTCACTATTTCACAACCGTCCCCTCTGAGTCCTATAGACGTTGTTAGACCTTTAAGATCACTTCTTTATTTATTAAGGCGTTCTTGGTACTTGCCACGCGGAGTTGACCACTGCTTGTGAGTGACTGGTGGCCGATGATGGTAGGAGGACGCCGAGAACATGGACTACGAGGGAAAATACTCCTGGCGTGTTCAGACATGAAAGACTGCTTCTACATTGCATGCATTGGGAATGCCACTACAGCAGCGATACGATCACGTTCAAGACACTGGAGTGTCCACTCCGAGACTCCGTCGGTTCACACACAAGATACCTACAAACCGGCGTACTGTTCGCCGCCCGCCGGCTCGCTTGATGAGGTTTGATGATGCTTCTCGATGTATTCTAAGCCATGGGCTGAATCAAACTCCTGTTTGTCCGGAGGGCAGGGAGCTGCGAGATTGCGTGATGTCGCGGTGAGTAGTAAGTAGGGTTCGCATGGCCCTGGGAGACTCGGAGACACTCGGTTTTCGTGGGTTAGTTGAAGGGGCCATGATGTATGTCGACCAGATAAGTAGGTCAGGAGACGTGGTGTTGATATGCGCTGGCACTGGTAACGCGAACAACGTTCTCCGAACAGGAAGTGCTACCGCAATGATCCTCGGACAGGAGATCTAGAGTGTCTGGCCCAACATCCGGGAGGTAGGCCGACGCTGGTGCGCATTCGCCAGCGAGTGCTCAGTGCTTATAAGCTGGGATGCTTTTCGACTGTCTTGAGAGCGCCGCTAATGGCAGAGGTATGAACACTTCAACAGCAATCAAGCCTCCGCAATTGCCTATTCAAATCGAAGCGTGTGGCTTCTCGGTAGCCGCGTTGAACCTGCTATACGGAAGTGCTGCAATCAAATTTCATGCATTCATGGACCGCTTACTTACCTGCGCGACTTCAAAGATCAACCTACAGCAAAAGAAGGCTGAATGTACACGATTCTGTGCTTTGCGTTAACTGATGAGATCATGTCAGTTAAGCTTACCTTCGAAGTCTTGCTCCAGAGCACTCGGTACGATTGAAAAAATCCGGTACGCACCCATCGTCCAGGCCGACCATCACTGGCTATCATCGCTGCAAAGACTCGAGAGGAATTTGAGAAGAATCGACAAGGCGGCGAAGGCGCCGTCGCGGCCCGCCCGGCAGGCCCCGGAGCCGGAGACGGACTGCAAGTGGCAACGCGTAACGCGTCGTTAGGCGCCGGACGCGACGCGACGCGTACGACCGTCACTCCGATTCAAGGTCGAACGGAACGCTGGTGCGAGTATTCCACGTTTCTCAAAGGAGGATACGACTGTAACCACACGATGCTTTACCTCACCTTCTGTCAAGGGTGCCCGGAACCACGAGCCAGGCCCGTTTGCACACTTTCTACAGCGACCAATCCTGGTGACCTTAAAGTTGTGAGTCTCTAAGTACTCCGATGTGAATATTGCTTCTTCAGACGATGTAGACTTCAGATACTGTACCAGTTGCATATGCGACACGTTGAAATTTGCGAGGTGATAGCTTTCGAATATCCTCAACCTGTTGGAGGCCAAGCGCTTGCATAACCTCCCTCGAGGTCTGACACGGCCTTTGCGGCGGACGATCCTCATAGCGGTTTCTATCGAATGCAAAAATGTTCCAAATACCTCCGTTTCAGCAGACCTGAGCCGTCGGCATATCAGCCCTCTTATTTACCGTGTGGACGACCAGAACTTCCGGTGTGCTGTATGTCAACCAATGCCTTCCACCACTTATCGACACGGCGTGTTGACCCTTGCTCCATTAGCGATACGGTCCAAGGTGCCGGGAACCTTGCGTCGCTATTTATGGCTATTTTTCCAATGCGGCCGGCCGTGTAGAGGAGTGTGCAAGGATCGGGAGCTGCGGATTGTATCGTGCAAGGAGATCTCCGCGTCGAAGCTAAACTGCGCAGGAGATATCTTGAAGCAGATGCAAATCTCGCTCGCAGTCATCGACTGAACGTCCCCACTGTCCTGGTGAGTGGCACTACATATATCCCGAATGTCTTGAGAGCCTTTACATCTGGATTCCCTCTTTTCGAGCTAGGGAAGCATGGCGATACCGATGATAAGCTGGACCCGGCGCTAGAGGGACGTCGTAACTTGATGTCATCGACAAACCCTCTCGCCCTGCTTTCGTTCTATGAAATACACAC
Organism: Artomyces pyxidatus; assembly: GCA_022160305.1. Taxonomy (NCBI): domain Eukaryota; kingdom Fungi; phylum Basidiomycota; class Agaricomycetes; order Russulales; family Auriscalpiaceae; genus Artomyces; species Artomyces pyxidatus. Next base: position 190,123 of record MU277211.1, on the reverse strand, counting down.
CCTTTTAATGCTTTCCTTGGCCAACAGATTCCGACCTTGGCATAATCACTTCGCCTCTCTGCAATGAGTCGCCATGATGCTGCCGATTCACACGCATTTGTTATGGCACGATCTCTACCCTGCTGTCTGCAGCCGTCCTATCATCACGATATTAATTACTCTCCGGTCAGTTGACACCAACAGTTCCCCCGCTCTCCGTGGTTGACCTTTTTTCTCCCACCAGATATACGTACCTCCTCGGTACGAGATGATAGCGAGGGCTTGTATGGACTGATGGCGATCATTTTGAAAAGGGACCCGTGCAGCACCCGACGTTAGTCGGCCAAGATGAAAGAGATCGAGGGCATCAAGGTCGGCAGGAAGTACGATCCGCTCATTCTAGCACCAGTGGGTATCCGGTGAGTTGTAAGTTCCTATTGACGCAACCTGGCAGCTGCTGTACCGACTGCCTTGTCGACAGCCCTTGTACTCGGCTACTCTGTGACCTCGAACGAAGTCGTGCACTTGGCGCGTGAATTCATCGGACGAATGTCCGTTTGGAGGTTGCGGCAGAACGTTCGTTTCACCTGGTCGTACTTGAAACTGTAGCAACCTATAGGACATACAGGCTATTTTGGTTTTGAGATCGGGGGAAGAGATTCAGATGAGATCATTCCGTTGTGCCAAGCCTCCGCAGATCCGTCGACGGTTCCGAGCCTCCGACGCCTCCGAGGTGTCCGAAGGCACTCGAGCTCGGCGACAGTGTCGGTATTGCCATCGGGCGACGTACGCTGGGTTGACAGCACCCGGCACCACCCCGAAAAGTGTAGGAGGGCCAAGGCAATATGTCCTTCAGAAACAAAGTGACGACGGTGCCCCAAGGGTGCCCCGCGGGTCGATTGGAGGCCGCGCCGAAGTGCGGTGACTAGACATTTGTTTGAATGAGGCGTCTAAGCCGATCGCCTGATTGTAATCTACCCGAGTATGCGCGCCGCTATAGGTGCCCATCTGATGAGAATTGGAACGGGCACCCGCAATATGGAATTGGAGTGGCAGGGTGTATTGTTTGCAACTTAGCAGGGCACCCGCGGAGGGGGTGCAGAGGGCAGAGTGAGAGCGGCTCGGGGAATCGGCGCTGAATCGGCGGATGTGCAGACGCGGGTGTTGTCAGACGCGGGTCAGAGTCACGTCAGCACGCTGATGCACCCTGTCCTAGCCGCGGCATTGACTCAATGCGCGCCTTGCCCCAAAACACCCAAAATGCGCCCTCCCTCGCATTTCTCTCCTATCCACCATCTCTCTCTCCAGCGCTCTAGTCCATGCATTGGCCAAAACGCTCCTTGTCGACAGCCTCTTCGGGCTCCGACGCAAGCCTCTCGCGCCAGAACTCCAGGCGCGACTCCGCAGACTCCTCGCTCGGAGCCTCCCTCCCCGCAGAGCCTCCGGGTGGTCTCCAGCTAGACGATCCAGGTCTTTCGCGCATCTTCACCGACGCCGCGCTTTTCGAGCAGGTCATCACCAGCTGCCCATCCTTCTTCAAGGATGGTCTCGTTCAAGGCGGCGACGATAAGGACTTCCAGGAGTCCTTCCAGGGCTTCACGGACCTCGTCGGCCGCGATCTCGACGAATCAGAGCGGGCCGTCTCGGGAAGGCTTGCCCAGCTCTCAGTCAACAATTGGGCGTCCTCCGAGGGCGGCGCACTCGCCCCCGAGCTTGATCTCGAGGACGCAGAGGAGCCGACCGAAACACCCACGACCCAGCAGGAATTCGACAGCGGCACCACCCATGACTCTGTCTCCCCCCCTCTCACCACCGGACCCAACCGTGAAGACAGTCTTCAAGGCGAAGCCCCTCTTCAGCCGCAGGAGATCGTCGATTTGCTCACAGATGAGTTTGGAGCGCTCGCGCCCCCGGGCGAGGAGAAGCTGTTGTTGGAGTGCGACGCGACTCTTTTCCGCGATGTTGTAATTCTGGTGCGTCGCGGACTGAGCAGATTCTCGTTCGATCTAACGATGCATTTGCGACGATATAGGGAGTTGTCCATGTCACCACTCATCGCCTTACGTTCCATGCCTCGCTGCTCTCCTCTTCTCCGTCTCTATCTCAACAGATCGTCAAAGCCGGCCCTGTCTTCATCCACCGCAAGGGCTTGCACCGCAAGCAAAGAGTCTGGCTCGAGTTGACGCACGATATGATCAGCACTTTCCGCTCCAGTCGCGATGAGGACAGGATCAAGCCGCTCAGGAGTGTCCTCCGTATGTGACCCTTAATCTAATCTCTTAGCTCTTCGAATCTCATATCTACTCGCAGTCTCTTCTGTCAAGCACGTCCATCACACCGAATTGAAATATCCCCGTCATTTGCACATTACTTTTGAGGGTGTGCCAGAGGATCGTGAAAGTGTGGTAGAGTTCGACACGGAGGAATCTGCTCGCGATTGGCGGCGCGAGCTTCACGGTGCGTAATTACTCTTCACGTGATTTCTCAAACCTCATCGCTGTTACAGGTGCGGTCTTCTTGTACCGCCGAAACCGCAGGTCCACGATCTCTGGGGACTCAGATGAGGATGCTGGTGTCCGCATCAACATTCCCCTTACTCGTATCACCGAGGTCGCGCAGTCTCGGTGCCTTACCTTTGCCTACCTCGTCTCCTTGACCCTGTCCACCGAAACCAAATCTCCCGCTGCTTCTATCAGTCGTCCATCCTCGCCCAGTTCGTTCAGCGGAGATTGGCCATCCCAGCTTCCTACGGATCTTCCTTCCAACAGTGACGAGAAGATCGACAGTGCTACTTTTGAAGTTCCCGCTGCTGAGAAACAAGTCCTGCAACTTGCCATCATCCGCCACGACGATGTCTGGACGACTCTCATGGGTCTCGCCGACCAAGCCAGGGAGAGGTCAAAGGATGGCGTCCAATGGCCCGGGTCTCGTGTGTTCGTTGACTTCGACCCGAGGGCCACCCTCAACGATGCGGACGACGCAGCGAAGGGGGGCGACGAGGTTAGCGAATTGAAGCTTTCCGTTGCGAGGACGCTTGCCTTAGACGCCACGAAAGATATGTGGGGTATGTATCCGTTTACGTGAAGCCTTGGCTGTATTGACCTGTCCTTTCAGTTGCAAAGGCCCACGTCCACCGCTTCCTCGTTTCGTACTTCGGTCGTTTTGCCGTCAACGTCGATTGCGTCGGCTTCTATTCTAGCGCGTTCAGTAAGGACGTGAAGTATCGCGTGCCTCTGGAGCTCGTGAAGGAGGTTAAGCCTGTAGCGCGCAGGTCCAGCGAAGCAGCTGTCACATTGGTGGTCCAGGGTCACAGCGACTTGACTTTCGTCTTCCACAACGACGCCGTGCGCACCGAGGCCATTGAGAAGATCAAGGGATTCATGGAGCAATCGCGCGACCGCCGCACAAATACCTCGTCCCCCACCTCCATGACGCCTGGGACGAAGACCCCGACCTCCTCCTCTCGTGCCACATCTCCCCACCGCTCGTCGTCCTTGGCGTCTCCTCCACTATCTCCCAACGCGACCGAGGATGGCATCGTTCGCCCGGTTCCTGTTCCCAAGCGCAGCGCTACCGCCATACTCGCGCCCCTGTCACGCATCCCGACCACGCTGCAGCATCACCACATGCCGTACGTGCTGAAGTCTTTCCTGCCCAAGGCCATCAACGTGGCGCCCGACGTCTTCCTGGATATGCCCTCGAAGCACTTCGTGTGTCTTACTATTGGTTCGCGGGGCGATGTGCAGCCGTACATCGCTCTTGGGCTGGGGCTGCAGAAGGAGGGTCACAAGGTGACCATCGTCACGCACGAGGAGTACAAGGCGTGGATTGTGGGCTTCGGGCTGCAGCACAGGACAGCTGGTGGAGATCCTGGTGCTTTGATGAAGCTGAGCGTCGAGAACAAGGCCTGTCGTTGACCGCAACTGTTACTACTTGTCGCTGATTTTGGACGCGTGTTTTCTAGATGTTCTCGCCGCAGTTCTTCAAGGAGAGTATCGGCAACGTGAGTCTGAATATTTCGTGTCACGTAGGTGCCATGATCTCTGACATTTCACTCTTAGTTCCGAACCTGGCTCGATGATCGTATGTTTGATGGCACACCGCTGTTGTTGGGAGACTCTGACGTGGTCCCACAGTGCTGGTCGATTCCTGGGAGCAATGCCAGGACGCTGACGTCCTGTTGGAGAGTCCTTCCGCCATGGCGGGTGTCCACATCGCCGAGGCTCTTCGTAAGTTGGAATTATCCTCGCTTCAATCACGATCTGATTTTGGCGATCTAGACATCCCTTACTTCCGCACCTTCACGATGCCGTGGACCAAGTGAGCTACTCCAGAGATGCATCTTGACTGCGTTCCTGACTGCTTTACTAGGACTCGGCAGTTCCCGCACGCCTTCCTCAGTCCCCCTGTTGAGTCGCCGACCTTCAACGCGGCTTCGTACGTCCTCTTCGACAATGTCCTCTGGACCGCCACTTCGTCGCAGATCAACCGCTGGCGCAAGAAGACGATGCACATTGGGCCGACTGACATGGGCCACTTGGCCCAGTCGAAGATCCCCTTCATCTACAACTTCTCGCAGGCTGTCGTCCCCAAGCCTCTCGACTGGGGAGATGCTACTGCCATCTCTGGATAGTGCGTATATCCTATTTTTTGCTCCGTAGCAAGTGTTGACATCGCTATATAGCTGGTTCCTCGACAACCCCGACCTGGGCTGGACACCTCCGCCTACCCTGATCACCTGGATGGAGAAAGCGCGCAAGGACGAGAAGCCGATCGTCTACATCGGCTTTGGTAGCATCGTGGTGCCGAACCCGAATGCCGTGACCAAGAACATCATTAAGGCTGTTCAGAAGAGTGCGTTCGACGTCGAGGTTGTCGCTATTGCTTTACTGACGATGATCAATCAGGCGGCGTGCGTGCGATCATCTCCAAGGGTTGGTCAGCGCGTATGGCGAAGCCAGATGAAGAAGAGGTCGTTTTCCCTGAGGAGTGCTACCCGGTCCGTATTCTCACCCAAAGCGTTGTCACACTGTTACTTATGGCCATGTCAATAGCTCGAGAAGGTTCCTCATGAGTATGTTGACAATCTGGACCGAGGTACAACATACTGACAACACATTTCAGCTGGCTCTTCCCTCAGATTGACGCTGCGTTGCATCACGGTGGTGCCGGTACCACCGGTGCGAGCTTGAGAGGTTTGTCTGACTTGCGTATGTGTCTCGCATATCCTGACCGCTCTTGTTTTAGCTGGCATCCCCACCCTCATTCGCCCCTGGTTCGGGTGAGTTCAGCGGTTTCGGGCTGGCCATTAGATTTTTACTCACGCCACATATAGCGATCAATTCTTCTGGGCGTCCAGGATGCAGAAGCTCGGAGTTGGCCTCAAGGTGACCAGCACTCGCGCCAGCGAGATCGCGGATGCTTTGACGAAAGCGACGACTGATCGGTACGTGTCTGCACCTTATCCCCATGGAATATAATATCTTACCTGGCTCGATCACTGCAGCATCATGAAGGAGAAAGCTGCCAGCGTCGGCGAACGCATCCGGGAGGTAAGCACCGAAATTAAATTGTATGCGCACGGGTTTTGACAAACCATTGCGCTCCGCAGGAGAACGGCGTGCAGTCTGCGATCCACACCATCTACACGTATCTGCCGCGCGCAGGGCAGGATCGCAAGCACCTCCACTAGACGTATAGAGTATTTTATCGGGCTCCTCTCTTCCTGCTTCTTCCAGTGCCCCGCGGCGTGTGCCATTTTTACGATATATCCACGTGTGTTTACGATACTTATTCCCTGATGGATTCTACGCTGTTGTTTGAGTACGCTGTACCGTTTACGACACACTATCTCAAGGAGACACGAATATTTACCGACGAAGTCCCACTAATGTAACTGTTGATCTACTCACTGATCCCTTTCGGATAATGATTTCTTTCTGTAGTGTGCTATGTAGTGGGTGTGGACGCGACGCCTGCGGGCGCTTGACGGACGCGTTCGAGCAACTCACGTGACCGCGTCTGCGCCTCGTGTGGAACACGATTCTGTTCAACTTTGTATACCTCCCTTCACGGCCACAAAGGACCATCAAAGAACGCGAGGCCTCGTCAAGACTTTCTACATTTTGCGTTGAATTATCCCGCTATATATCGCATGCTCTCTGTTTCGCCGCCACTTCCTTCCGACACTCCCCAGGTTCCCACCCGTATGTCGTTGCCCACCACTCCACCGTCCTCCGCTCGTCCGGCAGCAGTTACTCCTGAAAGCGAGTCAGAATCCCTCTTAGAGCTTTCCTTCGACTACCTTCCAAACTCAGCTGGCCAAATCGTTCGCATTTCAAAGGGCTCGTCGCACCGCTCTTCCCCTCCAACGCCTGTCGACGACAGCCGCACAAGCTCTCCTTCAGCAGATATTGGTTCGAAGCTTCCGTCCCCGAATCTCCTCAATGGGCAAGCGCGCAGGGTGTCATTGTCTCGCTCGGAGAGCATGCCAGGTGTGTCGCCCTCGGGTGAGAAATCCGAACCAGCAGAGACGCGCCCGTCCCCGTCGGCGGGCCCGTCTGCCCTGCGTTCTTTCTCAAGAGCCATCTCGGGTCCAGTTTCTCTGTCGCAGAATCGCACACCAGCACCTGGGCCGTCGTCTGTCCGCTCGATCATCTCCGGTGGCCTTCGCTCCAACCGCCGCCCCCAGCGCCCTACGCTCGACGAATTGAACCAGGCCGGGCGGCTCCAGCCACAGGAGGAAGAACCGCGTGCCCTACCCGACGCGCAAGACGAAAAGGAGAACCTCGATGGGGTGCCCGAGGAACCTCCCAGCATGAGCGCGCCTCGGCGCCACTCCCCGCCTCGCTCTGCCCCTGCCACCGACGCGCCATACCACTATCCATCTGCTCTCCCCTCCCGTTTTTCCACGTCCAGCTCTTCGTCGAGCGTCCGCGCTCTCACCGACGTCGTGCCGGTTCCCCAGCGGGGACTCCCTTCGGCCGCCGGGCCGTCGTCCGTGAGTAGACAGATCATGGCAGGCCCCAGTCGAGCCGGTCGCGCGTTGAAAAAGTTCACCACCGGTTTTGGGATCAACAAGATCTCCGAGGTCGAGGGCGCGGATGAGAACGATCACCTGACGGACGCGGGTTCCGACGTTGATGGCGCTGCTGAGCCGGAGCAGGCGCCAGCGCCAGCGCCATCGGATGTGTTGCGCGCTGCCACCAGTGCACGGCAGCGGGTGAACGCGCTTTCTCTATCCGCAAGCAACCGCACGCGGCGATCGGCCAGCCTGAGTGAAACGACAAGTAAGCGGAGTTGCGCTTCGTGCTGTCGAGTCTCGCTGACCCTGAACAGCGCCCGAGGATCATGGAGCAGGAGGCCAGGCGTATTTAGCGGCGCATGGGTACCATGTGCAGGCACGACCGGGGACGAGCTTAGGCTTGTCATCCATGCGTGCCCAACGGGTGACATTGGAAGAAAAGCTGCGACGAGAGAAAGAGATTGCTCTGGAAGAGGGTGAGTTTTATCCTTCCCCAATTGTTCTCTCTCTGACAAGCATCACAGAATATGCTCGACAGCAACGAGAAGCAGAACAAGCTGAGGCCGAACGTAGGTTGCCCGTCCTGCTGTCTATGCAATCTTGATCACGAGCTATACAGGACGAGCAGCTCTGCACGAGCAGGCCGCACGCCGCCAATCACCATCCCCAACGCACGGTGCCAACAATGCCCATCTCCGTCCACATTACACCCACCAGCGTCGCGACTCGGATACTCTTCGCTCGGTCCCTCAGCCCCCGCCAACGAATACAATTCTTCCTCCATTGCCGCGAGGCTCGTCATCCCCTTCTTCAATCGACGTGCTTTCTCGCCCAGTACAAAGTTCACTAACTGGCGCCCGACATAAACGAAGTCCGACGGCACCGGAAGCTCCAACAACAAGCGGGATGCTCGCGCCTGCCGTATCCAATCCCGCAGCAGGTAAGACTTGGGCAGCTGGGGAAGGGCGCGAGAGGGAAGAAGAAGGGTATGGTGCAGTGAATGGCAAGAATACCCCTCCAGCCGCTCAACAACCGCAGGACATGAAGGAAGTCAAGACCCGCAATCTCGTTGTGGGTGCAGTATATTTCCTGTGTCAGGACTTACCACTGAACTCGATCGTCGTAGGTAAACAAAAAGGCTTATGCACGGCTCGACATGATCGGGAAGGGCGGTTCTTCGCGTGTGTACCGCGTCATGAACAATGCGAATGAAATATACGCTATCAAGCGTGTGTCCTTGGACAAGGACGATACGGACACGATGAACGGGTATATGAACGAGATCGCGCTGCTCAAACGACTCGAGGGCAACAGCCGAATCATCCGGCTGGTGGACAGCGAGATCAAAGCGGGTCCGAATGGCTCGAAGGGAATCCTCATGCTCGTAATGGAGTGTGGGGAAATCGATCTGGCGAGACTGCTGCAGGAACAGCAAAAGGAGCCGATGAACATGGTGTGGGTGGCGTACTACTGGCAACAGGTGAGCCTGATGATGCATGCTCAAAGTCATAGCGGTAGCTAACAGATGCTTGCGATAGATGTTGCAAGCAGTGCACGTCATCCACGAAGAGAAGATCGTGCATTCTGATCTCAAGCCCGCGAACTTCGTCCTAGTCCGCGGGCAGCTCAAATTAATCGACTTTGGTATTGCAAATGCCATCGCCAATGATACCACAAACATCCAGCGCGACCACCAAGTGAGTGCTATGCCTTCTCTTCGTTACTGCGTTGTTCAACTTCGTATGGAACCGTAGGTCGGGACCGTCAACTATATGAGTCCTGAGGCAATCGAACTCCCCGAAGGTATGCGTCGCCTCAAGGTCGGACGTGCAAGCGACGTATGGTCTCTGGGCTGCATCTTGTACCAGATGGTATACGGGCACCCGCCATTCCACAGCCTGGGCGTATACCAAAAGATGAAGGCCATCCCCGACCTCTCTTATGTCATCGAATTTCCGGAGTACGCTACTCCAACAGCGCCGAATCGGCAGTCGAATGGTTTGACTACGCCGCCGAAGAAGCTCGAGCACTTGAAGACCCCAGTTCGCGAGGATGTTGTGCAATGCATGAAGAGTTGCCTCTGCCGGAATCCGAAGGAACGAATCACGATTCCCGAGCTTTTAGCCCAGGATTGGCTGGCGATGAGAGAACGTATGCTATCTTGTGTTTTTCCTTTGCTCCCGACTGACGTCTTTCATCTGGATTCCTAGCAAATCCGCCTCCGAAAGAACGTGAGTAGATGCTGGATGAAAATTCAATACGGTGCTGACTCTCATTTTCGATTGTAGCGGAACCCCCAGCCCCCATACCTTTGGCACGAGACGAAACCATTATCAACCCTTATTATATGCGCCAGCTGCTACACTACGGCATCAGACTAGGCGGGGGAGACCCCGCGACTTTGAATCAAGACGATCTGTTGCGCGAAGCTGCGGTGCGTACTCTTCGCAATCAGCTCCATTGCAGCCTACTTACAAACAATACAGCGGTTGGTCCAGGAGCTCAAACAACTCGCATGATTGCTTTGCCTCCTTTTGTATGTAGCTTTCCACGGACTGAGAAACTCTCAAGGCTGGTGTGCAATCGGTGTATGCTTAACACTCTGTATTTATTAGCAGCTAACTCATGCACTGTGTTCTGTTACCTTCAATTCCCCGTTCCCTACCCACATCGTCACTCATGCGTTATGCCCCATGCATCGGTCTCCGTCCCTGTGTCGCATATGTCCGTGTGTTTGTCTCCTGCTATCACTCGCTGTCGGTCGTTGTCTTTGCACTTGTTCGTTTCACTTTTCTCTTTCTCTTTTACTCAAGAGTCTTGGTCACATAATTTCACATTGTCCATGACAAACTTATACACCCTGGGTCGATCATAATTTTATTATATTGTTGTCTCAAGATGTGAACGCGATGCCACGGAGATTCCCGAACAAATGTGGTGGCGGTGTCGAGCTCCTCAGCCTAGTCCAATAGAGCTCGCACTTCCCTCCATCCCTTGCAGCACGCTATCTGACCAGTCAGCCGCCAGAAAACCACGAGACAAGCTTAAACGATGTAGGCTCAGACCAAGCTCCTGCAGACACCCTTTCTCCGCTTGGACTCTCGGACTCCCAGGGCGTATAGCCGCTATTCAGTAGGAACCGAGTTATCTGGTAACTCGCCAAGTGTTCTGGCGAATCAGAGCGATTGAGCCCTTGAACGCTTGCATGATCATTGACGAGCGGTCGAGTTACACCTTGGCTGTGACACTTGATGATCAAAGTTCACTCGTCATGTGAGTAGGGTTGGCATGAAGCACGAGTGCTAATGTAGTCGGAGAGGTTTCGATCGACCTAATTTCTTTCAAGGTATTCACGGCGCCGCTGCTCTGGATGTTTTTTATTCGCCCACGCGTTCTATATAAGCTGACCGTGTCAGAGTTCTCAGTGGCCAACTTCCGATGCTTGCCACGCTGCCCTTCATCTCTTGGAGCAACATTTACCTGGTTGTCGCCATCGGCCTTGTCACTCTTTGTGTCGCCAACTACCTTCGGAGCCCTTGGCGCAGAGTGCCGCCAGGTCCACGAGGACTCCCACTCCTTGAAAACATCCGAGAGCTGAACGATACGAAACGGTTGACCTCTTCTGCGCTGATGGAGAAGTACGGTGCGTGCGCCTCTTCTACACCGATCAAACGAACCCATCATTATAGGCCTCCCTCAGGCGAGATAACGTACCTACGTGTGCCCGGAAAATCAGCCATCCTCTTGAACACTCAACGGGTTGCTGTCGACCTACTTGAAAAACGAGCAAGAATTTGTTCTTCCCGCCCGCGGTTCGTCCTAGGGTCTGAAATATACACAGGCGGCTTCGCTGTGGCCCTCGCCTATTATGGAGACACGTACATATTTTTTGTCATCTTTCGTTTCATCCGGCTTGCCGGTTTCTGACATGTAGTACAGATGGCGTCGTCTGCGGAGAACCGCACACGAAGCCCTCAACGTCGCCGCGTCGAAGCGCTACAACCCTACCCAGGCAAAGGAAGCTACGATATTGACCTTGGATATGTTGGCCGATGGCAACGAGTGGAATACTAATCTTCGCCGCCACTCCGCGGCGCCGCCTCCCTCATCATGTCGGCGCTGTACGATCATCCTACAATAATGCCAGGAGATCCTATAGGTTTCGAGTCGGTGAGAAAGATCAACGACCACTCACACAGGTTGGAGCTCGTACTCCTACCGGGCTCCAACTGGGTGCAGGTCTTTCCT
>MU277211.1:91303-178342 GCA_022160305.1 Artomyces pyxidatus | reverse complement strand
GTTTTCCGTCGAGCAGTAGCCGCAACGTAGTTATACTACTAATTGGTATTTCTTTCCGTTTTCCGATCTGCGCACCTGGCCCCTTGCACCTTGTGAAAGGCACTATCTGCTTTGCGAATATCAAGACTTGCAACCAAGACGCCGCCGTGTACGGGGAGGACGCTGTGCGCTTCGACCCTGCACGGCATCTCAACGCAGACGGAACGATCAAGGCCGCGAAGGAGGAGGGGCATGTGACGTTTGGGTTTGGGCGGCGGATTTGTGTCGGTCGGCACATGGCGAACGACACCTTAGCTATCGCGATGGCTGTGATGCTCTGGGCGATGAATATCAGTCGGGCGAAGGACGAGCATGGGGTGGACATACCGCTGAAAGAGGACGAGTTTGTGAATCTGGAGCTGGTCCAGTGAGTTCCCTCTTTTGTTTGACGGACCGACTTTAACATGGGATACACAGACGCCCAGTCCCGTTCAAATGCAGCATCGTGCCTCGGTTCCCCGAGGTTCTCGATATGCTTGCAGCCGAACGGGACCGCCATAATTGAACGTTGGACCCTGTTGGACCTCGCGAGCGTGCGCGTATGCGACAACTCAATCGTTGGGTGAGATCGAGGAGGATAGGTGGTAACTCGGCTAGGAAGTCTTACCTATCTTCAGCTTGTATTGTTATGGCCGCCACCGGTGCCAATGCAAACTTCCAGCCTGCTATTTGTGGAGTCAGATTCCAGATCGTCATGCCCGATATTCTTCCCTGAAGATCTGCGAGGAAGAGATTGGAGAACAGATAGATATACAGAGATCAATGTACTCGAACTGAGGCAACTGGACACAATATGTCATGGTACGAAAATGTCCTGAAATCACTCAGACACGACTGGACTGCTTGGTACGCAAAGACACTTGAATACTGGAAATAGGTGAAACCCTCTACCTTAAACGACATATCCCTCAAACGTATCACCTACCACCCTGCTCGTGTATCTTCTAGCGCCGTCAAGCTGGCCATCCCATTCCAAGGACGGACCCAGACAGCCACGGAGCGAGAGCACCATCTCCATCGTCAGAGAACAGCGGCGCAAGACAAGGCGGAAGGGAGAGCCAGCGTCGATTCGAAGTTGCAAGGCCTTCAGCAATGCAATGAAGAGAGTATCGGTGTTCTCGGCGCGTACACGGCGCTGAAACACGGATGTCCAAAAAGGACTACCGTAGGGTTCATTGCTCGAGATTTCATCGACTGTGTCCAAGAGGATGACGCGTTCAATGAATAAGATGCCGAGATTAGGGAAGAGGTGAGAAGTCGACTCGGCGGCTTGGCGCAGCGCCAGGATGAGGCCCCGAGCGGCTCCCGCCTCAACCGCGATCTTCTCCACGTTCGGCAGGATGCCTGCCACGCCGGGCCATTCTTCCGCAAATAACAAACCGGAACTGCCTGAACCGGCGGTCAACTCAACGACAGTCCCTAAGGCGGGCATTATCGGCAACACGGAACTGAGGGGCACGACCAAAGGGGCGGGAGAGGTGTGCGGTGACGATGGGGCGATGTTGCGCCAGAGCCAGTCTCTGATTATAAGAGAGAGGCTCTGCGGGAAGCCACCACGTATGTTCGAGTCATCGACGGCCGGGCTGATGGGGTCGGATAAGTGAAGACCCAGCTTTTCTTGCCATCCACCGGGTTGTGACCGATTGATTGACAAGGTTCTGAAAGACGAACCCATGGCCAGTGGGGTAGAGATATGAGCGAGATAGACTTGCCCTAACTCGTCGACCATGCGAGCTGCTTGTGCATCATCGAAAGTCTCCTGTGCAGCGTCAAGAGGGTCCAGAAAAAGAAGCTCCTGCAAAGGAGGCGCCTGCAAAAGAGGCGCCTGCAAAAGAGGCACCTGAAAAGGAGGCACTTGCAAAGGAACGAAACGGTCCCTGGACCAAACCGCAAGATGTAGCTCGGCATTCGATGGAAGGTCGAGATATGGGAATAGTTTGATCGCATCCTGGAGATATGTACGTATGGTGATTTGGCGCAGATGCGGCAGGGCAACGCGGGCATTAATCTCTGGGTTCGGCCAGGCAATGGAGACGCCACTCAAAACCAGCGTCTGCAGGGCTGGAAGCCGACGAAGGACCTCCAGTACACCCCACTCATGGTCGAGGTCGATGATCTCGAGGCTTGTTAAAGAAGGTGGTAGAATATGTGGAGTCGGAATGGAAAGGTTGAACCAGGTGTTTTCGAGGGTGAGCTTTCGAAGATTAGGAGGGGCTTGGCCTGTAAACAGACTGTTGGAAAGTCTACATGAGAGATAATCGGCGGCAGAGAAGCGCAGTGTCTCCAGGAACGGCATGCTGTGCTCTTTCAGAGCCTCGATGACCTCGTTCGAGAGACTCGCCTGCCATCTTTCATTGAATTCATCCTTTTCCATCTCGCCTAGTGACGTGACCGGGGCCAAGCCCGACACCGACAATTGCCGCGCACGCGAAAGGTGGGGTAGCACAGTGCGGACATTTGCCCCGATTGCCTCCCTCTTTCGGTCTTCTGCTGGTAAGACGACGGGATCTAGGGAGATAGAGATTGAGATTGGAGCCCCCCGCGACCTTGTCAGAGCCAATTCGGTCCATTGGGCGCGAGTCGTTATGGGTATGATGGTCCATAGCTCGGCCGTGTCCCAAGCAATGGCTCGCCACAGCGCGCACACCTGGGAAACAAACACGACAGAACGCTCGCTCCAAGGGAGTTGAACCTCGGGGATCTGAACCATGATTTTGCGGAGGATCTCATTCGGGAGGCGAGTAATGGGAGAGGGAGGAGTGTGAGAAGAGGAGATCTCCTCCGCAGACGCCTGATCACGGAACGAATCGTCGTCGCCGGTCTGATCGTTGAACATGATGTTACGATCCAATCTAATCCAAGCGCAAGTCAGTGATCTAGCATGAATTCCCGGGGATAGAAAATACAGACAGGGACACTGGGTGGGTGGAGCAGATGAGAGTCGTGTCCAGGACGCCTTCTTGCTCTATCTTATATATACGACTGTGTGTCAGGTCTCGTGTCGAACGACGCAGTCGCGCAGTTCGCCGTCAGCTTGTCGCACGCGAGGTTTGCTCCGGAACGAGAACCGTCACAACCGGTGAACGCCGTGGTGAGAACCAACAGGCAGACACAGCGTCTCGAAGTTTGACGTGAATGTGACAATCCGGCAACGTAAAGCGGCATCGACTGATGACCGTGTCGAACGCAGAGCGTACATAGCAGTCATCGCTCACCTGATTGCGTTAGCAGGTCGCCTGTCTCCCTCTTATCTCGTCATCGAAGCGTGCATTTTGACCTCTTTGGAAGGATATTCTTCTGGAGGTGGCCTGTGCTGCCAACGGAAGTAGTAGTGAGCTACGTTACTTGACAGAATACACCTGTTGGTGCCGTGTCATCTATCTGGAGCAGTGCAAGCCGGCAAGCGATCATATGAATGATACCGACCGCAGTCAGCTTAGAGGTAGCATTTCGGGAGGCCATTATTGCAACATATCACCCACCTATTCGTGGTCGAGAAGAATAACCTGTCGAATTGAGTGCAGTGTGCTGAATGACATTGATCATACGTTGAACATCCATCGCACAAACCAGTCCCAACACATCCACCCCAGCACTCCGGTAGTAATTGTCGCATACGACGCTACGACGGCCACCTCCTCCTTCGTGAACACAAATCGGCTCTCGTCCTCCGTGGTATGCGCACGCGCATCTCCCTGGTCGGCCTGTTGCTGAGCGATCGCGCCGACGGCCTCCGTAGACGCCGCAGCCTGTGTCAACAAGCTCTTCAGCACGCGCTCGTGGTCATCCAGCTTCTTCAACAGCGCCTGCGTCCCGCCCGTAACCACCTCGAGGTTTGCTTTCTCAAGCTCCTCAACCTTGCGCTCGAAGGTCTGCGCGAGGCGGCGGCGCTTCCACGGCTCGACGAGCACGATCGCGAGCAGGAACACGAAGACGTTCACGCCGAGCACCGCGAGCTGCCCGTACGTCGACACGCTGCGGATCTTGTCCGACCAGACCTGCTCCTCGTGGTAGCGCGCGAGAATTGACCGCATGAGTTCGCTGAACTCGCGCTCGACGTCGTCCTCGGTCGCCGCGACGGCGTCCTTCGCGCGCGCCTCCTCCTGCTCGTAGAGGTGGTCCTGCCGCACGAGCGCCGTGAAGCGACTCACGTCCGCGTCAGACCACATGGACTTGCGCTGCAGGAGCTCGTTGACCTCCCGCTGGGAGTTTGAGCGCTGCTGGACCGCCTCCTCGTATGCAACTTTGGCATCGCGTGATGCTTTGCGCGACGCATTGATGCGAGCCTCTATGAATGTGAATGCCCGGCGTCCGTACTTAATAGCATATACGACGCACCTTGCTCTACCACACGACGCTTGAGAGCCTCGATCTCCTGGTAACCAGTCACGCTATTGATCTTGCCTCCCAATTGAGAGAACGAAGAAGATAACCGCGCGACGAGCGTGTCTGTTTGCTGCCGCAATGCGATGGTACCACGCTCCGCCCACGCCCGAAGGTGTTCTGGAGGCTTCAATGGCCGCTCGCTGCTCTCTGATGATGGACCGGAGGGCTCTGTTGACGTGGACGCGAGCTGCCGGCCGCCATTGCCAGGGACGGAAGGGCTTGTCGTCGAATAAGAACGAAATTTGGGCGCATACAAAGGGCGAAGAGACGGTCGTCGCGGTAAGAAAGGCCTGAACATGGGCGTTCAAGACGCGCAGAGCAGATATCGGATTGAAATGCAGCGGAGGAAGAGGGGTGGGTTCACGTAGTTCACATGGGGAAGGTGCCTCCCACGCTCTCTCTACCACCGTCGAGGACGTCTAACGTGTTTGCAAAATTTCTGCGCAGGGACTTTGTCCTTGGTCGAAAATACCTTTTTCTTTTCACGAGGGATTGACGAAAGTAGACTACATACCCGTCTCTAGCCTTATATGCGCCTGACTTCTGCACGAGAACTCTAGTGATAATATTCCTATGTACAGGACCCCCACTTCGACATTAAGATGCGGGTAGAAAGATCGAACGAGTGCGTCGCCGTCAGCGAGCTGCAAGCTAGGCGTGAGGTAGGCGTAAACGAGATGAAGGCAACAATGCAGCAAGCGATCATAGCGTGAGGGGTGTATAAACAAATGAAGGGAACCCAAGAACTGATACAAACATCGTGATCTAATCGCCGGAGAACCTGTCCCTCAGCTCCAGACGTCGAGCATCAGGCGTGACCGCTCCTTCAACAGCTTGAGCTCGGCGGCACCCTCGACCTCCGCACTACCACCCTTGGCCTCGCCCAGGATCCGCGCCAGCGTCTCCTCGACCGACTTGCTCATGTTCTTCGCGTCGCCGCAAATGTACACATAGCCCTTGCCGTTCAGGATCGCATCCGCGACCTGCGCACGGTCCTGCCAAATAAGGTCCTGCACGTAGATCTTGCCACCGTCGGGCTTGTAGGGCGGCTCGCGCGAGAAGGCAGTGTGGAGCTGGAACTTGCCCTGCAACTCCTCCGTGTACTTGGGCCACTCTTCCTTGTACAGGAAGTCCTCGTCTGAGCGCCGGCAGCCGTAGAACAATGATAGGCGACCCCAGTCTGCGAGAGCGTCTGGGCCGTTCTTCTCGATTGTTCGACGAGCAAGAGCAACACGCTCCTGCACGAATCCGCGGAACGGAGCAACGCCCTGTAAGCGGACGTGTGAGTCTATCACACGGAAGGTGAGAACATCATAGCTGCTTACCGTGCCAGGACCAATCATGATAATCGGGCTCTTCGGGTTTGTAGGAAGGCGGAAGGTTGATCGCCTGACGTGAATGGGAACCTTGTAAACAGGACCATCACGGTGTGCACCGCGAGGACCCTCAATCGAGTACGTCGGAGCAGAAACGGCGGCAGGAGACCCGGTGGCATCGACCAAAAGGGGAGCGGTTTCACCATTGGCGGCAAACTTGAGATTGAGCAAGTAGTTAGAGCCGACGCCGTATACGCTGCGGACCGGGATGCGGTCGCTCGTTGACTCGTACTTCAGGACAACGCAGGTGACGTGGATGGTACCGGGGTTGAGTTTGGGGCTGGAAGAGATGGAGTAATACCGTGGCTGAAGACGAGGAATTGAGGAGACGATGATATCGAAAGGAATGTTCCAGGCCGTGGTGTTCTCGGGTGTCGGGAGAACCTTGATGTCGTTACCGGCCGCAAGCTGGAGCAGCTCTCCCAGCTTGAGGCATCCGTCAGCCACTACGGAGTGGTAGTCCTCCTTCGACGTATTTAAGTTGCGCAGATATGCCTCAGCCTCAGGTGTCGGCGCATACTTGGCCAAAGCGCCCAGGATTTGTCGGCCGGCCATCGCACTGATGTCAATATAGTGGCGTAGGACAGTCACGTAAGTGGTCGGGACAGGGAAGGGAACCTTGGCCAGAGCGGGGTCGAGGGATTCAATGCCGATAACAGCGTCCCTTTTGTCGTGAAGCCCGAGCGCACAGAGGAGACGCTCAACTTCAACGTCCGCATTGGAGGGCCAGACACCGACATGATCGCCATGCTGGTAGGTGATACCAGAGCCCTCGATGTTTAATTCGACGTGCACGCAGTTGCGGTCCACCGTGTTCTGGAAGAGCTCCATAGATGTTTGAATAGGCGCGGCGTACGGGTTCTTGGCGTCATGGATGCCCTTGGACTTGGTCAGAGCGCGGGCCGACAGTTCACCTGCGACACGTCAGCACCACAACGCAAACCAAGTTCGAAGTGAACATACCGTGATAGACCTTCTCAGGAACAAATTCGCTGAGCTCCGTGACAGCGAAATCAGCTGTGTCGCCACCTTGGCCCTCCTCGACACCCATGACACGAGCAAACTCGTCCCACATGCCATCCTTCCATTCCAGGTAGTCTTCCTCCATGCTCTTGTCGTCGTCACCCTCTCCTCTCTCACCAATTCGGGTGGCGCCCAACTTGGTGAGATGCTCGTCCACTTGCTTGGCGATAACGTTGTAGTGCTCGTAAGTCCTGTTCCCGAGCCCAAAGACGACGTATTTCAGGCCGTCCAGCTTGTGTTCGCCATTGCTGAACTCGAAGGAATCGTCAGACAGGTTTTGCATGAGCTGGACAGCGTTATCGGTGGGCTCGCCCTCGCCATAGGTGGCCATGACGAAGATAGCGGCGCAGTCGTCGGGGATCTGGTCGAGGTTCTCAAAGTCGTACTCCTCCGGGTCGCATACGAGAGACGCAAGACCAAACTTGGACTTTGCCTCTTTGGCGATGCGGATGGCGTACTCCTCCGCTGTCCCGGTCTGCGAGCCGTAGAAGATAACCAAGCGTTTCTTCTGCAACGAAATGTGAGCACTCTGCGTTGCGCCAATTCGACGGATGAGACACACCCCATTCTTCATCTTTGCGACAAAGTCCCGAGGATTGCCATGGCCATTTGTCTCTTTGGCGGGAAGACCGACTGTCTTTGGCTTTGGGGCGGCGAAGAGCTGGTCTCGGAAGAGGAAGAGGCCGGCCAGCACGATGCCGACGAAGAGGATGACGACGTCCGAGTAGGAGGTGACGGCCATGAGGAGAGGGGGGACGATGACGGGCACGAGCCGGTCGACGATGTGGGAGAAACAAGAGAAAATGGTCTGGGAGAAGACACGTTACCCGCTATAAACGCCTCCGCCATTTGCATCTTGTCTTTACGTAAGCGGCTCCGGGGCGCAGCTGGAACGCTTTCCGGTCGCCTTCTGGCCCTGCCCTGCCCTGCCTCTTCGGCGCTCTCTTCGCATTAGCTAACAGCTCGGCTCTCAGCCTTTTCTACCTCCGGGCACCGTCCTGTTCGCCAGAACGCACCATCGCATAACCCCGCTAGGCAAACGCGCCAGCCTGCAACTAACCATGTCATCAGCCCGACTCGGGTGGACATCCTCGTTCCTCGGAATGAATCATTAATGTGCTTTGATGTAACGATAGAGTAGATCCATCGCCTAACGAACACCATGTCCGGGATGTCCGACGTCCAGCCGCGCCCGCTGTCCCCACATCGGATGTGATCTCGGTTCAGCCGCTGTCCTTCGCATCTCCTCTGCGAGCATGCTGTCTGCCCCCAGCTCGTACGTAGCCCACCGCAGCCCTAGCTCAGCCCACGCCATCGTGGCATCCATACTGCAATTTAGCCGCCTTAGCACAGATCAGCAAGCGCCGACACAGCAAACTCACTCGGAATGCGCCGCAGCGACATGCGCAGCATCGGCTGCCAGACGCCCGCGCTCGCTCACGTATCCTTCCTTCTCGCCGATGGTCCAGATGCGGCGCACCACCTTGATTGCCTCTCGTCCGTCGATCCTTCCGTCTCCCCAAGTCGACAGCTTGCGGTACAATTCGGTCATCTTCGAGAGCCGATCGTCGGACGCTTTGGATTCCGCGTCGGGGAGGGAGCACGACGCACACGTGCAATAGAAGGCCCATTCATCCTGCAGGTGGCGCCTACGCAATTCTGTCGGCGACTGGTGAAAACGGCTTCGGCGATGAACGTACCTTCGTTCGTCGCGAGGCCGCCGCGTTTCGAAGTAAGCTGTCAGCAATTCCTACGGCGTGGTATTAGGTACTCGTCTCCGAATCGGACGGACCGGTCCCGACTCACCTCGCCCTCCATGATGCTCTTCAGCGCATGGACGACTAGCACGCCCTCTTCCTCCCTCCAAGAGTACACCGAGTTGAACGCATGTGAACAGCCATGATTTAGCCGTGCCATGGTTGGAAACAGCCCGACGTTCGATCCCGCCGCGACAGCATTGGTGAGGAAAATGGAAATCTCCACCTGCTTATCGCCTTCCTCGGGGGAGATTTTGTGGGGGATGACAACGTACGAAAGGTTGTAGAAAGCGGCAAGCTGATCTGGAGTCAAGTTGCCCAATTTTTCGAGGATGAGCTTTCCGGGGAGTGTCGAAACTGCGACGGTGTTTGACACGTCCTTTTATATGTGACTAGATCAAGGGCATCATGCTTACTTTGGGTTGGTAGTAATAGAAGGGGACGTTCTCGGATCAGCAGCTCCCCTTTCTATAAGCGCAAAGGGTATCGGGTCACGAACTCAGTGAAGAGAAGTTTCTCAAAATACCTGTATATATCTGGCTGCAATCGCGCCTTTCCCTTTCCCAGGAATATCCACCACCGAGAAGGCAGGCCCTGGGCGGTTCAGATCAAATATGACGGGTTCCTTCGAACTCGGGTAGGTTATCACGAAGCACAATGCTCCGATGCCAACTATGGCGAGGGTAAACAGATAGGGCCCCCATCCGGCGTAGGCCCTGGGCTACGCAACAGGTTAGCTTCGGAGAAGAATAGACGAGCGGCGTTCCCGATGTAAAATTTCTGCAACAGCAGGGGATTTTTAGTGCCTCCGACAGGACTTACTTTCGGTTGGCTGATCTTCCTCAAGCTGGAAGAGTCGCCCTTGCTTGAGCTCGATTCGGCAGTATTCCTTTGCCGCATGGACATCTGAGAGGTAGTGCATGCGCCTTTCAGATGAAAGTGAATGGGTGAGACCACAACCGACCTCGTAGAGACACTAGTGTCTTGCAGTGCTGTGTATCTCAGGACATAGTTCAAGATGGCCTTTGGTCGCGACGCGACGAACTTAGGCGCCCGTGTGTACGTTGTTTGCCAGGCTTTGGCTGCGTGATTCAGGCGCCGGTTCTTGGTGGACTGGACCGACTGGTTCATTCGCTCTCTTTAGAGATTCCCTAAGCCTCCGTCGCTCTGTTACGCCTATTCGAGCTGCTACAGACGCGAAAATACCACCCCTGTGCAGTTGTTGCCATTTTTAAAACACAGAAGATAAGTACCGCCGCCAAACTTCGGCGCCATGCGAACTGCTCAGATACATGAACCACACTCTACTGCGACGCAGAGATTAGGTCACCGAAGCGCAGTGATGGAGGGAAGCGGTCGCCACAAGAGAGAGCTGACAAAAATCCAAATATGTAAGAGAATAAAAACACGATACAAGCTGTTAGGCTGCTTGGCCAATTTGCTGGATCAACTCCTCTGCTTCCCGATCTCTTGGTCGAATGGAGCAGCAGAAAGGGAGAGATGTGCTGCAGAATAGAATTAGCCATGGATGCCAGAATGCGTGGTATACATGATGAACCTCACTATGCTGTCTGTATATGCGATCTCGACGGGTATCTCGTTTCCGTGCTCATGTTTCACTTTTGAAATTTCGAAGTTGGCAAGAAGTGACGCCATCATGATCCATATAGTCGCATTGGCCATGTGCATACCAACACAATTTCTATAAATGATGATGTCAACTTTGCACAACTAGCTCGGAATACGTTGGCCGAGCCTACGGGCACTGGGTGTCTCGAGATTCACTGACCTTCTTCCAAGACCGGAAGCGATTTGGACTTCGTTTTTGTTTAGAATACCTTCAGCAGTCAGGAAGCGCTCTGGTTTGAACGACTCGGGATCAGGGTATTCTTCAGGGTTATGTAGCATCGCCCTGCGAGGGATATGTGGACGTGATAACGTACCAACAGCTTACCACTCACCATGTGTTCTGGATAATGGGTGTGCCTTGAAACACGTACTGAGTTGATAGAAAGGGCCCACATAACGAGGACGTCACCTTTGGGAATGAACATTCCAGCATACACACCGTCTCTGGTGGGGGAGTGTGCCAAAGACAACGGCAAAGCGACTTGCCAACGTAGCGTTTCCCTGCAGACGGCAGTGACATATGGTAACAAAGGTCGATCTTCGAAGGTGGGCAGGCGTCCACGGCCCACAACGTTGTCTAACTCAAGCCTAGCACGTTGCTGAACAACTAGATGAAGCACCAGAGCTAGGACGCGGTGAGCAGCGCGGAGAAGGTCTTCGCCCGAATGAGTCAAACGAACTCGTGAATGATGGGGCAAACACACCGTATCTGTTCCCGCTATGCCAGACAATATCAAAAGGGTGTAATATACTATGCGAAGACTTGGCTTGCCTGCAAAGAAAACAGCTAACGCATGCTTGATATTATTTTCACCTTGCATCCCTCCCGCTCGCAGTTCGTTCAATTCGAGTTGTGACGATGCCACAGAATGACGGGCTGTCCCTTTCGCCTTCGAGAAAATGAAGTTACATTCAAAAATCAGGACTATACCAATAGCTCACCATATTGTGCTTGACGTATTCCCAAGGAGTGTTTTGCTTCTCTGTGACCAGTTCCATGCATCGTTTTGCACGTATTTTGAATCCCGCTCCTGGGAACCATTGGGGTAAATGGCGCACTATTCCCGACGAACCAGCATGAGATCACAGGGGTTCTTCGAAGGCATCATACACGTACACGCAGGTATGGCGTTCACCGGGAGCTCACCTGCGGTAAGAGGATGAGATAGAATGAACAGTGCTTCTTCTGAGACCCTGATGAGGTGATCGTCGTTTGGCTCTATCTCGTAGCCGTAGGCGATCAGCAGTGCAATCGATGCAGCGTACCTAACGTAGAAATTCAATGCATCAGCCTCCAAGCGTCTCAGCTGACTCACCGGCGCATGTGTCGTGCAAATTCATGAGGTTCATCATACAAGCTCTTCATCAAGAGCCCCGCCTTCTCGAGTTGGACTGGATGGTGGACAGGTGATGCTCTGGAATGAAGAGTTTGGTGGAAAATCTTGCGCTGAATGCGCCACTCGTCGGAGTAAGGCATCAACGGCGTAGCGAAGTCCCATCCCATACTACACTGTTTGAGCGTTCGTGGATGGAGACGGTAAGAGAACGCACAGTTTGTGTGTCATGAACTGTGGTCTATCTGCGTACACCGACGAGCGACCTTCGTAAAGCTCCTTCAAAGCCTTCTTCGTATTGATGACAACGGAAAGCTGGCCAAAGCTTTGTACTCCTATCGAGTCACCTGAAGAAAGACAAACAATTTGTTATGAGTGATATGTAGGATCAAAAGTGACGTGCTATTTTCCATTTGGGCCCATTCCGCGTAGGTCTTCCAGACAGCATGTTTCGGGACGCTGAGGATATTCCCGATGATCGGAAGACGATAGGGACCGGGCGGTACTGGGATCCTGTGGGATCGCGTCGTGATCATGAGCTGACCTACGGCGACGACTGCGAGGAGACCAAGACAATTCATAATATATGCACCGAGATCGATGAGTGGCGCCTTTGTGTCATAGAAATTGACTTTCGCAGTCATGAATGAGTAGGCGGTGAGGGACAAGAAAGCGTGCATCGAACAGGCAATGCGAACGACGCCTTTCAATATCGCTTGCCAGGGGTGGGTAGTCCTGGAGCTGGCGCACAAGTGACAAGTCCCCACGATTCTGTACGGTATCGATGCCGTGAACCTGACGATGTGCTTCACCTGTTCCGTGTGTGGTGTACCCACATTGCGACATCGAGCGCGGTGGAGCGATCCTTGTAGAGACAGCTGATTGTTCTATCATGCAGAAAAGAAGGGGAAGACGTGCCATACGTGAGTGAGGGATTGCTTAGGTGCAGCATGCCGAAGTGGTGACAAGAATACTTGTTCTCAGGAGAAGATTCTGCATCGGCACACGGGCTCAAGCTGAGTCAATTGAGAAGCTCTTCAATGTGAACCAGTAGCTGACTATGGCTTCGCGAATCAGAGTTCTGCGTTGAAGTGGACATGTCATAGGACGGAAGATGAGGAAGAATAAGCGAGAGCAAGCTGAAGTCAAGGCATGAGGAGTTGACGGCATGTAGCCTTGACAACAGCGAAGCGACATTGAAAGCAGTGATTTCACAGTGAGCTTGAGCTTTGGCGGAAACAAACATTAGGAGCGAACAGGAAGCACGAGTGGTGAGCGGAATGGCTGCATAATCCTCCGGTGTGCCGAGTAACTTGTTCACAGGAGCCTTCTACGTGAATTGCGAGGTCGGTGCCGGTTGGCGTACGATTGAAGAGATATCAGAGTGAGGGGAAGGTGGCAGCACGCATAGCGAGATGAATGAATGATAGATTGCATGGCTAGTGGTGGAGCATTAGCGGATCCACGTCTAGAGTTAGACACTGCGCCGGTCAGACTGTCGTCCTCGCGTCCTCATTGAGCTCGCTTTCGGGATGAACCTGGCTAGGTCGCGTCAGTAGCACCCCCCCCAAAAAACCCGGACGGTTTTCTTTGTTTTCCCCGTTTTTTGGAACTTTTTTTTTTTTTTTTTTTGGACTCTTCATTTGTGTGTGGTCGCCGTGGTACGGTCGGTTTTCTCCGACGCGTTCTTTTGTTCGTGAAGGTGTTGTGGTGGGTGGTAGTTTTTTTTGGGGAGTATGTGCTTGCTTGGGTTTTCGTGATTCGTGTGGGTGAGTTGGTGTTCCGTTTGTTTCGCGGGGTGGTGCAAGCTTCATTTCTCGTGCACTCGGCTTGGCTGGGTGTCTGCTGAATATGGGCCTCCCATTGTTCTCCTCGGTCTCGTGTTCTTTGTCATTTTGCGGTGGTCCGTGTGCTTCTTTGCCGGATCTGTTGGGTCGTGCTCTTGCTTCTTCTTTTATGTGTTGCACTGCTGGGACGCTGTTGTTTGTGTCTGTTGTGATGGGGCGGTGGCGTTTGTTGGGTTTGTTGCGTTTTTTGCGTGGTGCCTGCGTTTGTGGTCGGGCTTTCTTGGGTTGGTGCTTGTGTTTTTGGCTTTTGTTGCCTGTTTTTGGTTGTTTTGCCTTTCGCTGGACCAGCTTTGGTGGTGATTACTGTAGCTCTGGGTCCTTGTTGAGGAGGGCTGTCCGTTTGTGCTTTGTTGTTGCTGGTGTCTTGTTCAGTTTGCGGCGTCTCGGTTCCGTTTCAGTGGATTGACGGCAGGTTGTCCGATTACTTTGAGTTCCCTCTCTTCTTCGGTGCTTGTCAGCTCGCATTGCGCTCTTTTTTCGGCTTGTTTTCTTTTTTTCTTCTGTGGACCGGGCCGCGGTCTTTGTGGCATGTCCTGGTCTTTTCTGCTCGGGTGTGAGCGGCCGATTTTTCCTTTTTTGGTGCGGCCGGCGGTGCCTGGCGCGTCATTTCGATTTTGGGTTGTATTGGCCCGGTCCCTCTTTCTGGCTCCCATAAATATCATATTCCCCTCCCTTATTGTTTCCGATTTGGGTCGCTTTTGTTGCTTTTGCTCCGATTCGTCTTCTTTATTACGTTTGCCGCGCCTTTGTGCTTGTGTGGGCTTTGCGCGCTCTGGTGCTTCGTCTTGGTTCTTGGAGGATTTTGCGCGCTGTTCCGGGTGGTGCTTCTGAAGGTCCTGTTCTTCCGTTTCGTCTTGGCTTGGTTCGTTTTCGTTTTTGTCGTGCTGGTGTGGGTGTGCATTACGTTGTTTATGGGGTTCGGTGTCGCGGTCGGGATGGTGGTCGGTGGCTGCAACTCGTGTGTGCTCGTGCGGGTGGGGGTGGACCTCGTCGGGATCGGGTAGTTGTTGCTTACTTTGGGGCTGGACGTTGCGTGTTGTTGGCGGCATGACTGCATCTTGGGGTGATGGTGGTTGAGGGGTCTGGAGATGTTGTTGTGGGTGAGTCTTGTGTGCTGTGTGCTCATGTCCGTCTTGGCCGTGGTCCCTTTGCTTTGGATCCCCGTGCTTGACGCGTGCGCTGGCGGTGCGAGCGTGCTTTGGGGCGTGGTGGCGTTCGTCCGGGTTGAGCCGTCGCTTGTTGTTGGGCTCGGCGGGTTGGCGTTTATCTGTGCGCTCGGCCCGCTTTTCCTCTTGGCTCCTCTGCGTCGTTTTTGTTCGCTTCCTTTGGTGTAGGTTAGTGTGTCTTTTTTTCCGGCCGCGCCGTGCTTTTGGTCTGGTTTGTAGTCCGTTGACTCTGATACGTGGGCTTTTTGTGATTGTGGTTTCTTTCGTTGTGTTGAAGCTCCTGCTTCTTGTGTGGTTCTTGTTTGGCGGCGGGGTTGTGTTTTGGGGTGTTTCGGTGGTGGTGTGGGTGCAGCGTCCATGTCGGTGTGTCGTTGCTTTTGTCCTTTCCGCCGCGTTCTTCTTTCTTGGTCGGCTCCTGTGTGTCCTCCTCGGGCGTGATTCGTGGGTGGGCGTCCGCGCTTCTCCCTGGCGTGTGTTTGATGTGGTGTGGCGTTTGGGGTCGGTATTTGGCGCGGTGGGGTTGGTGTTTCTTTTTGCCGGGCTTGTTCGTTTTCTTGGGACGCGTGATGGGACTTTGCCCTGGGGCGTCGGTCTGGGTCTTGTTCTGGTTTGTCTAGGCTTGGCTTGGGTGTGGGTGTTGTGGGTCGTGGTGTGCTGTGTTGTCTTCCTTTTGGGTGGGTGAGCGGGCTTGTTTGTTTTTGGGTCTTGGTGGGCGTCCGGCTCGTCTTCGTGCTTGTGGTCGTTCTGCTGGTTGCGCGGGGTTCCTTGTCTCTTGCTTCTGGGGCGTTGCGGCTCGGGTATATTTTGCCGGTATATGTTTTGGTGCTGGTGTTGTGTGTGCGTCGGGTCTCGTCTGTCTCGTTGTTGTGTGTATGTTCTGGATGTTATTCTTGGTGATGCTGGGGTGTTGTGATGTGTTGTGGTTGGGTTTTAAGGCCGGTTTGTCCTGCGTGGTTGGGTTTGTTTTTGTGTGTCGGGGCTGCGGCATTTGGTTAGGTGCCGTCGGGCCGGTTCTGTAGGATGTGTAGCGGGTGCTTTGATGTCAGTTTTTCTTGTTGCGTTCGGGGCCTGCTTTCAGGTGCTGGTTCGCGGCTATTTCGTGCTGCGTGTCGGTGGCGCGGTCTGCTTCTTGGTGTTGTTGGTTGGCGTGCTCGCTGGTGGTGTTCGGTGTCGTGTTTTGTGGTGGAGGTCTATGCGTCCGCGTTGTGAGGTGGCTTGATTGGTGCGTTGTTGGTCTCTGCTCCTGGTATGGGTTGGGTGGTTTGTTGTTCTTGTGCGGGTCACGGATTTCTTGCTTCGGGTTGCTGGCGGATTCGCTTGTGCTCTTCTTTTTTCTGTCCTTGGAGCTTGCGGTTTGTTTCTCTCTGTGGGGAGGGTTGTTGTTGAGGGTTTTGCTCCTGCGGGTCCCTGATTCGAGTTTTAGGGTCTTTAGTCAGTTTTTGGTCGTTGGTGTCGCTTGGCGGTGGTGAGGGTCTTTCGTCTGTTTGTTTCGCCGCTGCCTTCGTGTGTCGCTTGATTTGGGCACTTTGCCTGGGTCTCGGGGGTGCTCCGGGCGGCTCTGTTGGTGTTGGTGGCTCCTGTCTTTCTTGCCTCCGTGCGTGTCTTGGCTCTGCGTTTTGTCTTGTTGTGAGAGGTTGTTCTTTTCGACGTCTCCCGGTGCTTGTGTGGGTTGCTGTTTGTCCTGTGGATTTTGGGTGTCGTTTTTGTTGATGCTGGGCTCTGTTTGTTTGGTAGGGGTGGCTTGGGGTGTTTGTTGGCGTTGTTTTGGGGCTGAGGGGACGTGTCGTGTTTGGTGTCGACTTTCCGGTTGTTTTACGCCGTCTTGCCGTGGCTCGCGGTCCGGTCTTTATGTCTGTTACCTTTTTTTGTCCTTCCTGGTCGGTCAGTTCGCGATGTTTTCATTGCTTGCGGAGTTGACTTACGGTTCTGTTTTGTGCGTTTTTCGCACCGCGTGGTCGCTGTTTACTTGATGCGTGTGGTGTATCGCGGTTCTGGCACCGTTGGCTTCGGCGCGCTTGTGGGTTTGGATATTGGCGGGGGTTGTGGCGTTGTGCGTTGTCTTTGGTTTTTTTGGTTCAGGGAAGTGTGCGTTGGTGTCGTGAGTGCACTATTGGTGTATTCGTTCCTTTCGTTCGGTTTGTTTGTCTGGGCTGCTATTTGCGGTTTGTCTTGGCTATCGGCTAGCGGTTATTCTGAGCGGTTTTGGGGCTGGCGCTGTCTGCCTTTGTTGCGCTTCTTCAGGTTTGTCTTGTCATTGGTGTTCGGATCTTGGATGTGTGTCTCTTTTTCGTTTTGTCGTTTGAGTTGGTCTTACTTGGGCTTGTGTCGTCCGCGGCGTTCCTTTTATGTTCCTCTTCGGATCCGTCCGGTGGGTTGTTTTCGGGATTGGTTGATGTCTGTCACGGCTGGCTGTGCTGTCGGGTCTTTGTTGGTGGGATCGCCGCCGTTTCGTGGTTGCTGCCGGGTCGTTTGGCTTTTGGTTGGTTTTTGCTGGAGCTGACGGGGTTCGTGGATTCCTTTTCGTGTTTCTGTACTTCGGTCCGTTTCTGTGGTTGTGTGTGCAGGACGTGTTTCGTTTGTTTTCTTTGAGGCCGGGGCGTTTTGTAATGGTGACGGGAGGGTTGTCGTGCTTGTTGGCGTTGTCGTTGTCTTGGATGGTGTTTTCGTTCAACGGGTGTGTTTTTTTCTTTGTTTGTTCGGTTTGGTGGCTTGTCGTGGTCGTTTGGCACCTGGCTGCTGGCCGTGGCTGCGCAGGTGTGTGTGTTGGTTTCATGTTCGCGCTGTTGTTCCGTGTGTATTATACTTTGTGCGTGCTGGTGCCGTCGATTTGGGTGAGCGGATCCTCTCTTTCTCGAGGACGTGGGCCTGTTTTGGCCTTGTGCCCTCGCTGTACTCGGAGATCTGTTGTTCGTGGTGACGCCTGCTGTCAGAGTGCGTCGGTCCGTGGGTGCTTGTATCGTGGTTGTCTGGGTTATCTAGCTCGCGTCTTATCTCTCTTGTCTCCGTTTCCGTGGGAGGCGTTTGTGTGCTTTTGCTCTTTTGTGCTTGGAGTACGGCTGGGAGTGCGCTGAGTCTTTGCTTCGTAGCAGGCCCTCGGCGGTGCGGGGGTTCCCGGGGGTTCTAGTCCTGTGTTCGGTTCTTTTAGCGGTGCGGCTGTCGTCGTTTGGCAGCTTTTTTTGGTGGGTTCTCTGTGGGCGCGGCCTGCCCTGGCGACGGGGATTGTTGTCCTCTTTGGGGGTCCTCGGCTTTTGGGGCGTTTTCTCTGTTTGGTGTGGCGGTAACTTTTTCTTGCATGTCGTCCTGTTTCTGTGTGGGGTAGCTGCTTTTTCTTGGCCTGCTGTGGGGTCGTTGGGGGCTGGATCACTTTTGTTGCTGGGTCCGTGCTTTTCCGCTGCAGTGATAGGTTGTTTTTCTGGCGTGTTTTCGTCTTTAGTTAGTTCGATAGCGCGTTGGTGTTGCTTGGCTTTTTCCTCCGGCCTTGGGGTGGTAGTGCTTGAGTCTGATTCGTTCTGCTTGGCCTTGGGGTTTTGTTCGGGTGTTGTTTTGGTGCGTTGTGTGTTGTTGGGTTTCCTGCGGGCGTCGCCGGCGTGGGATTTTGGTTTGCGTGTGATTGGGCAGTCTGGCGGTTGTGTGTCGGTGGGGGGGTCCTGACTGTTCTTGGGGAGCGCGTTTTGTGTTCTCGTTTTCATCCTGGCTGCGCTTCCCGTGGCCTCGGACCTGGGGGTCTTGAGGACTTTTGTCTTTGTCGTTGGCGTTGAGGGCAGTTTTTTGGACTTACTTCTTTCTGCACACCACGTCCTCTCCGTTAGCTTTGTCGTGTGAATTTGTTCTCTGGACTGTCGCTTGGGTGATCTTCAACGCGGTATACCCCTGGATCGGAGTTCAGTCTGTCTTCGATTTCTAGTTGTGGATGTGTGTGTTGCGTGAGGTGGGTTCGGTTGGTTTGCGGGCGCTCGAATGGGGGTGTGATGCCGGTGCAGCCGGCTCTCCTGGGACATGTTTTGTTGGTGTGATTGATGGTCGGGGGCATGTTGGCTTGTCGGGCGCGGTCTGCGCTGTTTCGCTTTTGGTGGCTGGATGTTTGGTTCTCGTGGATTTGTTCGCCGGAGTGTGGTCGCTGGTGGGGGGTTATTGTTTAGTAGTTTGGGCATTTGTTGCTTTCGTCCGTTCCTTCCGCGGGTTTCGGTGCTCCGGGCTGGTTGTCTGGATCGTTTGGGCCGGATCTTTGTTGTTCCCCTTTTGTTTCGTGTGGTCGTCGTGTTTCATTGGACTGCTGTGGAGGCCTTCCACCCCTTGGCTCAGCTTTTGGCGTCTTGAACTTTGTTCATTGGGTGGTTTTTCGGTGGAGCGTGTGTGGAAGGTGTGCTGGGTTTGCGTGTGTGGTGGGACCGTCGCTTTGCGTTCCAACGTGTGCGCCCTGGTGTTCTTGCCTACTGGATGATTATTGCGTTGGTGGCGGCGTGCTATGTGAAGGGTTGGGCTGAGATCTTGTTTGTGCGTGTGGGGGGGTTTGTGGTCTTTGCGTGCGGCGTTGGTGGATGTGGCTTCGGTGTGGTCTGGTTTGCTCGTATGTTTGCTGCTACGTTCTGTCTTTCGGCAGGCTTCTTCTCGTGTGTCCTGTGGTGGGGTTTTTTCGTGGGTC
The DNA here is from genome assembly GCA_022160305.1 of Artomyces pyxidatus. NCBI lineage: Eukaryota > Fungi > Basidiomycota > Agaricomycetes > Russulales > Auriscalpiaceae > Artomyces > Artomyces pyxidatus. Next base: position 159,143 of record MU277211.1, on the reverse strand, counting down.
CGGTATCGTGGGTTGTTGTGAGTTGTCGGCATCTGCTGGTTGGATTGTTTTGGGCGCTCTTCGTCCCTTTTGTTTTTGGGAACTTGTGTGTCTTGTGCGCTGCTATCTTTTTTGATCCGTATGTCTCTGATCTGGTCGTTTCTTGCTGTTGTGTGTTGCTTGAGGGTTGCCTGAGCGGTTTACGGAGTTGGTGTGCTCTTTTGGTTTGCAGATCTCTGCCCGGGGCGTTCAGTCCGTGGGTGTTGATCGTGTTGTGGTCGCCGTATTGGTTGGTTGGCTGTCGGTGTGTGCTGGTGTGGTTGTTGCCGTGTTTGGGGTGGTCCCCTTTGTTCCGGCTTCGTCGCCTGTTGGTCTGCCCCAGCTTGTGTGTTTGGCGCTTTTCGAGTGGTTTGTTTCGTTCGTGGGCTTTCTCGTCGGTTGTGTGTTTTGGTGTCACTCTGGCTCTGACGCCTTTGTTGTTGGTTTCGTGTTTTTTATGTTTTCCTTTCTCGATGGCCAATTGTGTGTTCGGAACCTTTTGTTGTTTTGTGCTTCTGAGATGCGTTCCCTGGGGTGTTGGTCCCGGGGGGCGGGGCTACGGGCGGACGCGCATTGTTCTCCTTCCCGCGCTGCTTCTCGTCTGCCTGGCACGTCTGGGCGCTGGGTGTAGTCTGTGGTCCCTCCGTCTGTTGACTTTCTGGGAGCGGGCGGGGTCGTGTTTGGGTTTGGCCGGTTGTTCTCTGTTGTGTTCCGTGTTGGCGTGCCTGTGGTGGGTTTCGTTCGCTCGTAGGTCTGTTTTTTTGTTACTGGGTGTTGTCTCTTTCTGCTTTTTATTTTCTGTGCCTCTATGTAGGCTGTGTCTCGTGTTCTGGGTGGTGAGTTTTTTGCCGTGGGCGGTGTGCGCTCGGGAATTTTTTTGGCTCTTGGCGGTCTGGGGGGCTTGGTCTTGTTCCGGTCTTCGCTCTGTGCTCGTGCTTGTGCTGTTGTTCTGGTGGCCGTGTGGTGCGATTGTCTGCTGACTTTGTGTGTGGTGAGTCGGCCGGTTTTCTTGTTGTTGTCATTGGTGGATGTCCTTCCCTTGTTTCTCTTGGTATGCTTTCTTGTGCGCGTCGCTTTTGTTGCTGGTGTGGGCGCCTGTATGGCTGTGCTCATCCGGGGTTTGTTGCTGCTCTGTCGATGTGTTCCTTGTGTGGAGAGCTTCCGGCGGGGGCGGGGTGACGATGTGATCCTGTGGGTTGGCTAGCTTTCCCTTGCTTTATGTCTGCCCGGTGTTGTCTCGCTGATGGGGTCTTCTGAGGTTTTGGGGTTGTTTTTCTGGCGTGCGCGGGCGCTTTGCTCCTGTCGGGTTCGGTCGGTCGGGTCTCGTTGTTTGGTTCCGTGGTCCTTGCGTTGGCGCCCTATGTACGTTCGTCACCTCTGTGTGCTCGCTTTGCTGTGCGTCAGTTGCTTGCGTACCTGGGTTGCTCTAAGATGGCGGTTTGTCTGCGTGGCGCGATGGCCGTGTCGCGGTGTCCTGTTGCCTTCTGTTTCACCGTTGGGGCGGTCGGGTTAGGCACAACTCTTGTCTTGTTGCTCCGTGACGATGTGGTGGTTCTGATCAGGGTGTCGTCCGCGGTTGTCTGTGTGGTTATGGGGGCTGTTGTATCGGGCTCGTTTGCGGTGGGAGGGGGTGCGGGCGCGGGGGGTGTTGTGGGGGTGGGCGCGGTGGGTGCGGCTGGGTTTTGGGCGGCGGTCGGTGGGGGATGCGCGGCGGGGGGGGGAGAATGGGCCGATGTAGTAAATACTATTTGGACGTTTGGGCCTCAAGGCGCTGGTGAATGCCTTCTGATTGACGCGAGGAAAGATGCTGAGTGTCACTCGTGAGTCATTAGTTATCTCGTCTGATTACGGTCACTAAGGACTCTTTCAGATTAAGCCGGCTACTAGACCAGGCTCGAGGGGGTATGCCAGTACAACAGCAAAGAATTCAGTTAGCAAGGGACTTCGATGGCAACATTGAAACCGGCTTTCAGATCGCAACTTTTCATGGTCCGTTATGCGCCGAACCCATGGAGGGTATGGCCTTCTTTGTAGAACGGGTCGAAATCGATAGAGAAGTTGTTGAGAGAGAAACTCGTGCGTATTCAAGCATGCTGCATCCCCAACTGGTCTTGATGTCGCTACCTATCACAGAACAAAACAGGATGTCCCAAATAACAGGCTCGTTGATCTCGGCAGTGAAGGACGCATGTAGAAACGGCTTGCTAGACTGGTCTCCACGCCTCAAATTAGCCATGTATTCTTGTGACATCCAGGCTTCCAGTATGTGCCTTACTCCTGGCCTTGTGCCGTCTGATGGCGTTTATTTATTCTCCCACTTCCAGCCGATGTCCTTGGTAAGGTGTACGGCGTCGTAGCCAAACGACGTGGGAGGATAGTTGCCGAGGAGATGAAAGAAGGGACGTCCTTCTTCACCGTGCGAGCTATGCTACCTGTGGTAGAGAGCTTCGGCTTCGCTGATGGTAAAAAACGTCCACGTCACTCAAGCGCGGTGCTGACCCACTCTGTAGACATTCGAAAGCGCACGTCTGGAGCGGCAAGCCCACAGCTTGTTTTTAGCGGGTAAGTCTAGCCGCATCATGATGTGACTGTATTGACCGGGAGGCGATAGATACGAGATGCTGGACCAAGACCCTTTCTGGGTTCCCACGACTGAAGAGGAGCTGGAAGACCTTGGCGAGAAAGCCGACCGCGACAATATTGCCAAGGGCTACATGGATGCGGTACGCGAGAGGAAGGGGATGTTTGTCAATCGGAAGATTGTGGAACTGGCAGAGAAACAGAGGACCCTCAAGCGGTAGGCCACCCAAAGGCCACCTTTGGGTGGTGATATTCAAAATAAAATAAGGAGAACGAGATGCACATTTGAGATCCACCCAATATTTTGAACGTATCCTCAGACCATTTTTTGAGGCGAAGAGAGAGGGTCTAGCCGTGTTCTTCGTTTCCTTTGGAGGGCAGCAGTCACCGATGAGCACGCGTTGAGACTGCTTAGCTAAGCCAGCTTGAAGGGTAGCAGCCGCCGTGAGGTGATCATCCCGTCCTCCGTCTCTGCTCTACACCCTTCCTTGTCCCTTCTACCCGCCCCGACGGTCATGGCGACCGCCGTCTATGGCGGCTCCCAATCATACACAACCACCACGACCCTCGCCGCAGATAGGACCCTTCAAACACCCTCACAGGCCGACGACCAGCAGTACATCACCACCTTCTTCTGTCGCGCGCTCTATGATTATCAGTCGGGGGATGACTCCTCCCTCTCCTTTCACAGGGATGATATCATTGAAGTTCTCACTCGTCTGGAGACCGGTTGGTGGGATGGCTTGCTGGGAGAGGAGAGGGGCTGGTTTCCATCCAACTACGTCGCCATCCTCTCAGAGGCCGAGGCGGACGCAATCTTCTCTGCAGCGGAATTCCAACGTCCACAGCAGAGCTCGGCGACGGTGGAAACTCCCTTGTCTCAGAGCTCGTCGACACTCCACAGCATGTCCAGTTCATCCAGCATTTCTCGATCCTTGTCTCGCAACGACGGAAACTGGCTAGACGGAGAGCCGGAGTACGTACCGGGGCGGAATGGCTTGGACGAGCTTGCATCTACGTCGATGGATCATGTCGCACAGTCCAATGACTTCTGGGTGCCGCAAGTCACGTCGGATGGGCAGGTGAGCCTCTCTACAGTCGCACGCCTGCACCTCAGCCTCCACGTCAGGCATATTTGGTTGCATCTTCTGACTGACATCGTCTCGTTTAGATATACTATGTGAACACGCAGACAGGCCAGCATTCGCGAGATTTGCCTATGGAAGCAGAGGACGACCTCTCGGACGCGGATTTTCGCGTATCTGCACAACAACGCCCGGGCTCTGGTCCTAGTCCTGGCTACAGACGAGCTAGCGGGAGACAAAGTAACGGCGGCACCGCTGGCTTTGGCCTTCCAAAGCGGTCGGGTACACCAGAGCCTTGGGTACGGCGACTGGCCGACGATGGAATGTCCTACTTCTACGTCAACAAGTTGGATGGTACGGTACGATGGACCCTTCCGGAAGGACATTCGACACCACGCGTCAACGGTGACCGGGAAAGTGCCTCTCGTCAGGGCTCTACTCAGGCGGACCAGTTCAGGAGACGAGAAGTGGAGTCGATGAGATCACGATCCAATTCTTCAGCCTCGTACTTGCGACGAGGGCGCGATGATAGTGGTACGGGCTTCTCAACCCTCTATGACGACGACTCGGACGTAGACCCTCTGGAACGGGCCACGGCGAAGCGATATCAGACACCCAATGGCTCCCGCGCCTTGAATTCGCGACCTTCGCAATCCCAAAATCATACCCTTCCATCACACGAGCAAACGCAGCAGTTGACATCTGCCGAAAAGCTTGCACAGGCTCTACAGAACAGTCTCGCTCCCCCGCCCTCAGAATCTCTGACGACTGTCTCAGGCACTGCCCGTCAGGCTGTTGCCGCGATCATCAACTTTATCCAAACACACGGGGTCTCCGGTCAATTAGAGGATCAGAGAGAACTCGAGAGCCGTATCCTGGACACGGTGGTCGCAATCCGGCATCTTCTTTGTGTATCGTCTCCTCCGTATGGTCAAATTCCCAGTAGCCTCTACCCGAACGACGGACCGCCGCCTGGGGATTCGGCATATACCCAGTCCTTACAAGCCCAGCTCAAACCTTCACAGCGCAGAGTCACTGCGACGTTGTCGAAGCTTGTCCTCGCCGCGGTAGCAGCACAATATGACGCTAATTCCTTCTCATCTGACGCGCCGACACGTATGGAGGCTGATGCCTCCGAGCTCGATCGTGCCCTTGTCACGTTCGTCCTGGAAGTGCAGCGGAGCAGTAATCAGTCTGGGATACCCTCACAGCGAAAACCGACGGTCAAACGCTTGTTCGCAGTCCTTTCTCCATCTAACATTGGACTGGGGTTGATCGGTGCGGGTTCTGCCGGTGGTTGGAAAGGATTCGGCTGGGTTGCTTCCCCTGGCACGGAGGAACTTCCCCAGCGGGTACTTGGCGCTGACGTCCTTGCAGAGTTGAGGGCAAAGGCAGTCAGGTTCGACGAAAGGCTCACAGCATTGCAGTCCTCTGTCGCTGGCGATGTAGGCGCAGGTAAGCATCACCTCGTAAGAGATGACATCCTCATTCGTCTCAATAATTGGTGATATTCTAGTGGACTTAGTCCGGATTATTGGGCGAGAAGTCGTCGCATGGTTGCATACCCTTCTCACCTTCATCGCGGACGTGAACATCGCTCGAACCGTTGACATCGACGGTATCAGCCGCGAAGGCCAAGCACCGAACGGGGACGTCTATATGCAGAGTGTGCAGAAAGCGCGGGCGCTCGTGCGCACACTGGAAGCCGTAGTGCAATCCCTCTACGACGACGGAACATCACTATTCCTTGTGATTCAGTCATATCCGCAGTATTGGAGCAGCGAGATCGGCAGCTACATCGACCAGCTCCAATCTCTTGTCGGCGCTCTCCAAGTCAACACAGCCCAGGTTCTTCCTACGTTCGAGGCCCTCCTCCTGATCGGTCAAGACCAAGCCGCGAAGGGGCCAAGCGATTACAGAGGCTCGATCGAATGGAGGATGTCTCGCATTATCAACATAGATCGCAGTCTCGGCCAAGCGCTCAGCGATATGTCTGCATTCGAGGAGGACTATGATGAAGGGGAAGACGTAGTGGATATGCGTGTGATGGAGCGCGTACTGCGGAAGCCCTCTGTTTTGAAGCCGTCGTCCTCGATGGACAGATCACAGGGATCCTCGACGTTCTACAGTCAACCATCGCAGACTTCGGAATCATCCCTAGATGCTCGGTCGCGCTCTCGTGCCGCCAGCAATGCCGCTGCACCTTGGTCACAGCACAAGGCTTCCGACAGCATGCTGTCCCTGACACCGCCGCCTTCGCATGCGTCCGACGACCATGCTAGTGTCTTCCCAGACGATGACGAAGGTAGGCATGATGCTATAAGAGTATGGCTATTTGTGTTCTGACATCTATACGGTAGCCGTACTTCCGCCTGCGGTGATCTCGTCTAAGTCGCCATCGCGAGCAGACAAACTCATTCGCATGCTTGGTGATGCGCCTACCCACATCATAGATAAGTTGAATGCAGATTCCAAGCCGTGGTATCTACGGCCGAATTATAGTGACGCCGAAATTCAAATTGATCCCGATGGGAAAGTACGCGCTGGAACGGTTCCTGCACTTGTGGAGCGCCTTACTGCGCATGAACATTCAGGTGATTATACCGGACATAACTCTTCATTTCCGGCTCACATCAAGCTTCCATACAGACACGTCATTCAGCAAGACATTCCTGCTGACTTACAAGTCGTTCACCGATCTGGACACCCTCTACGACCTTCTTGTTCAAAGATTTTGGATCAAACCGCCAGATACCCTCAAACCTAACGAGTTGGAAGAATGGACGAAACTCAAGCAGCATATCATACGAATGCGGTCCGTGGTCTGCTTTCCTTGATTGTACCTCACTGATCCTCATTCGTCCCAGTGTCTTGAACACGTTTAAGACCATGATACAGGACGAAGACACCCTTGAGAAGGAGGATTTGTACATCCTTGACCAAATGAAGGAGATGGTGTCCGGTCCAGAGGTCGTCAATTTGGCTGCTGCCAAGCAGCTCGTGGTACTCATCGAGCGCGCTGTAAGCATTACACTCGATCATCAGACAGGTCGAAGCTAACTTCAAGTTCAGCAAAAGGGAGATAATGCGAGGGCGAAGACGACAATGTCCTTGGACCCACAGCCCCCATCCATCATCCCTAAAGCCTCGAAGAAGAACAAACTTCTGGAGTTCGATCCCACTGAGGTAGCCCGCCAGCTTACGACGATCGAATGCCAGCTCTACATGAAGATCAAGCCGTCTGAGTGTTTGATGCGTACGGAGAAGCAGAAGGCTGGCGACGTCAACGACAACATCGGGGCCATCATCGAGACAACGAACAAGGTGTGTTTTAATCGACCTGCCTTCAATTCATATAGCATGATCAACATGGTCTGCCTAGATTGCGCACTGGGTTGCCGACACAGTCCTCAGCAAGGAAGATTCGAGGAAACGGGCATTGATCGTGAAGCAGTTCATCAGCGTAGCCGATGTAAGGCTCTTATCGGGAGCGCGAGGAGTCTACTGATCCGCACTTTCCATTAGCGTTGCCGCGATATTCATAACTTCTCAAGCATGATCGCCATTGTTTCTGGACTCAATTCACCTCCGATCCGACGATTGAAGCGCACCTGGGAGCAGATCAATCAGAAGTTTATGACGATGCTGGGCACTTGCGAGATGACGATTGATTCGAACAAGAATTTCAGCAATTACCGGTCGCTGCTGCAAAGGATAACTCCTCCATGTGTTCCATTCTTCGGTGAGCTCCGTTTCCGTCTTGAATCAAAGGAGTGCCGCTGACAACATCGCAGGTCTCTACCTAACGACGCTAACCTTCATTCAAGATGGAGCGCCGAATATGGTTTCCGGCAACCTCGTCAACTTCCGCAAGCGGCAGAAGGCCGCTGAAGTTATTGAAGAGATCCAGAAATGGCAGTCAAAGCCGTTTAATTTTGCCAAGGTCGATGTGATCTACGACTACATCCAAGACTGCCTCACCAAGTTCAACGATGTCCCTGATGTCAGCGATCTGTTCTGGAATCTCAGTCTCGAGCGCGAGCCTCGAGAACGAGAGGACGAGAAGATGGCACGTCTGTTGCAGGAGACCGGCTTTCTATAGTTACCCATTCATGTTCTTGTTGCTTTCATTTCTCTTTGCGAGATCCACGATATGTATTTCATCCACCGGCGTCTGCCATTGTCGTACCATAATGTGTATATCAGTTCTCTACTCGCTTGATTATTCGCTCATCTGCTTGCATGCCTGTCGATCATAATAGATAACATGACCGTTGGTTCCAAGCCCTCTCTCGAAGACTGCGATTGACTGTTGCAACTTGTAAGATTGTTCTTACAAAGATCGATACGAGGTCAGTACGCGGACGCTCGCGGGATTTGAATTTTGGAATCCTCCACGATCCGTTGCGCGGAGTCGCGCGCGACGTCGCGTCCCATGCACTTGCTCCCGTACCACCACCAGGAAGTACCTACGGTCGCTGTCGCGTCCAAGCGCCTTCGCAAGATCCATCATGTCGAAAACAGAAGACGAAAATCCGTTTTTTGAACGTGAAAGAGACCGACTAGTGAGCGAAGTGACCACCGTTCGTTGTCTACTTCTGGCGAAATGGGGGTGTTGCTGACCAGGGCGCTTGCACCGCAGGGTTTCGAAGAGTTGCTCTCTTCCAGCAACATTCTCAATCGGAAGCTGGAAGAAGTGCTCGGGATGACAAAAGAGTACGAGACGATCGCTGCATTGTGGGGCAGTTTTCACGAGCTCATGCGGGGGCAGCGGAATGGTGCAGACGTGTCTTCAGAAGGAGCGCCACCTGGTCTACCGGGTACAGGAGGGCACATCGTAACATCAAAGCAGGGTAATGAATCGTGAGGAACTATGTAATGGGAAAACGTCCGAGGAAGGCGTGTAATACGATAAGGTTGTTTATGAGTGGTATCCAAGTACATGGCGATCGTGACGAGTAGGCGTAAGAGGGCGACTTGTACACTGTACAATACAAACATTATTTGGAACGGGACCAAGCCCTGACCTTATACATCTTCCGCCCAGCTCGCAACCCACGAGAATCCATTGAACTCGGCCTGATCGCGCGAGGAGAGTTGCCCGTGGACCGGCGTCAACGTCGGCTGTTCTTTGGTAAATTCCTCGTCGAAATTGCTTGTGTCGGCGCTCCCGTTCTGTCATCATATGGTCAGGATCTAGCACCGGAAAGTATCAAGTGACAAAGCGCACGATTGACGGGAAATAAGGCGGAGGAATGCGCTTGTTCATGACATCGTCGAAATTGACGTCTTTGAAGAATGGTGAACGCTTGATCTCTTCAGCATCGGTTTTCCCCGACCCGAGACGTCGGGCCGGATCCCTCGTCAGTAGCTACGAAGGCGATGAATGAGACCCACGTAAAGCTGACTGAAAGGAAAGTGTACCTTTTGTAAGATGGACACGGCATCGCGAGGCATAGTTATTGGGTACAAAGGTTCATCCTCCAGGATGGCATCGAAGATCTCATCTTCATCGTCTCCACGGAACGGTGACTGACCCAGCAACATCTCGTAGGTGAGGACGCCGAATGCCCACCAATCGACTGCGCGACCATAGCGCTGCTCCAGCAGAATCTACGCCATATCTCAGCACAATCTCTCGCAATGAAATCAGCCATACCTCTGGAGCCATGAATTCTGGAGTGCCGCAGAACGTGCTGGTCGTTTGCCCGTACCACATCTCTTCCTTACAAAGACCGTAATCTGCGACCTTGACATGCCCGTCCAGAGTCAACAGGATATTATCAAGCTTCAGGTCGCTAGAAGCCTGTCAGACTCACACGGGTAAGACATCAGACTACAGACATACCGATAGATGATGCCATTGGCATGGAAGTACTCCAGAGCAAGAAGAACTTCGGAGGCATAGAACTTCGCTTGTCGTAGGGAGAATTGTTTGCGCTGGATGTGCAACATGAGATCGCCACCGCTGACATACTCCATGACAAAGTAGACGCGAGTCTCGGTCTGAAAGCACGAATGAAGTCCAAGCAAGAAAGGATGACGCTCCCTCGCAGCTGCCAGGAAAACCCGCTTTTCCGAACGCGTGCTACGAGACAATTGTCAGATGCGACTGAAGACGGAGATAGAGAGATATTGACCTCTCAACCTCATCGTTGTCGATGATGAACTCCTTCTTCAACACCTTGATGGCATATAAGCTATTCGTCTTCTTCTCCTCCGCTAGCATAACTTTTCCGAAGTTACCCTTGCCGAGCACTGCGAGGAAATTGAAATCGTCCAGGCCAACCTTGCGCTTCGGTCGCTGTGGTTGTGTAGCTTGTCGTTGCGGAACCTGCATTTGCGGTGGCTGCTGGGCCTGTAATTGGGGAGGCAGAGAAGGGGGGCGCTCGATAGGCGGGCGCTGCTGCGGCGCAGGACTAGCAGGCAGAGGGTATTGCTTCGGCGGGACGGTGGGAGGTAATGGCGATTGTTGCACAGGTCGCCCAATACCAGGGTACACGTCAGGAGCTACAGTTACTTGTTCGTAGCTTGACGGCGGGGGTCGTACCTGGTTATATTGCTGTTCGTAGGGATATGCCGGCGGTACAGGGGCACGGGCACCAGGTGGTGGCCCGCCTGGAGGTGTATGCGCGACAGGGAAGGGACCGGGAAGCGGTTGCTGCTGCCGCCTGTCGAAAGGGGGCTGCTGTGAATACTGACGCGGAGCTGGCGGTTCTTGCGGTGGCGGCATTTCAGCGCCTGTGAGGCGGAGGCGGTCCATGTCTCCAACCACCTGGCCGACCTGGTCGACGGCTGGAGGCGCAGTATGCTGGCGCGACCTGGGTGGCGGCACCGCGGCGGTTTTCCCGCCACGCGCTCGGTTTATGTCGCGCCAGTTTCGTAAGAGTTCATTGGCAGTCTCCATAGACATACCACAGAAGTCCGGAACAAGGTGAGAGCAATGAGCGTGGCAAGTGATATCACACTCCGAACAGCGTCGAGCGTCCTTCCGGCCGAGAGGTAGCATGTAGCCACAGTGGCAACACCAGTTGGTGCCGATGTTGGTTATGGGTTCGAAGCGATGAGGTATACGATGATTGATCTTCTCTTCGTCCCCATCCTAAAAGCACATAAATATGGCTGCGGATGGAGTCATTCGGGTGAGTGCACTTACCCCTGCATTGGATTTCGAGATGCATTTGGTGACGACCTTCTCGTAACACTTCTTGTGACATGTATACCGGCAATCCTCGCATTGGTATCCCGTGGCATTGAGTAAAAACTCGCTGCAGAACGCGCATAGCAGAAGCTGATAGAACTGCTTTTGCACAAACTTGTGGCCGTTCATCTCGTGCACCTCGTCCTTCCGCTTGCGAACAGCACCCTGGCGGCCGAGACCACCCGGTGCGTCCAACGGACGCTTGCGAACATTCTCCTTGACTGAGCCACTCGCGTATCAGAAGAGTTCCTAGGGAGAGAAAAATGCCGCCACCTACCGAAGTTGAGGTTCAGAGCCAAGGCGCCCACGGGTTCGACGGCGAACCATGCGTCGATGCCTTCAGACTGCATGCCATAAGAGCCACCGCCAGGTGGGCCCAGAGCGCCCGAGTTGAGTGGCGCTTGGTAGTCGCCCGAACCCGTGCTTTGATGTCCTAGCATACCTGGAGGTGTCATCCCAGGAGACTTGTTCATGTCGCCTGCGGTGACCCAGCCACCCTGACCGCTCTCCATCGTGACCTTCTGTCGGCGTAGCGCCTCCACGAGGTCCGGTATTTTGATCCATAAAAGGCCGATGGGTACTGGATGTGGCTCGCTGACCTGCTTGTCATATATGGCGATCTCGACTTCGTTCGCCTTGTCCACGGTGATCTCAAACTCTTCGTTCCAACGGTCAGTGTTGCGAGCGGGGTGCGTACGCGCCCGTTGGGTTCCTTCAACCTTGAGGGAGACGTATGTGTCCACGACTTGCTTCGATGCCGAACGAGCGCGGCCGGACGTGATAATAGGAGCATGATCCAGCTCGCGCGCACCTTTGATAGTGACGAGGAGCTTTCCTGATAGAGGCTTGGAGCGAAGATTGCTCTTCGCGTCACCATCGGCAGGATCTGAGATGATAGGACACCTTCGTATACACAGCTGTAACGGATATAGCAGCTACTCACCGACGTCTTCCTCGTCATTATCAGCTTCGTCTAAAATATGTAGGTTTTTATAACGCTTGAGTGCGGACTGTAGAAGTTGTATCTTCTTCTCGCTCTCGACACGTTTGCTTTCCGCATCGGCGCGTGATTTCTTGTCTCCGTCAGCCTGGTACAGCTTCGCCATCTTGTCAATGCCCTTCTTGTACTGCATCTCGACCTGGAGCTTGAATTCTAGTTGATGAAGCATGCGCGCAATCTTGAGCGTGGAGTGAGGCGCATCTGCCTTGATCAAGTCTAGCTTCGTATAGTTCTTCGACTTCGGAGTGCCATCGCCGTCTAGATGAGTCGTGCGTGTCTCTGGAGAGTATGGACCACGACCTGAAGGGTCGGCATCGCCGTACTGAGAGGGTCGATCTCTGGACCCGGGTTGTGTTGCTTTCAAGGTAGGGGAGAGTGACGGGTTAGGCGAGCCGGAGGATCGAGAAGGATCTGACAAGCCCATCTTCCGCTGCTGCAGCTCGCGTAGGGTATCCTCGAAATAGGAGAGTGAGCGCTCCGCCTCCTTGATCTTTGCATCGTTGCGACGTAGCACATCCGGGTTCGTGGTCGCTTGGCGGAGGAGATGGGAAGCCTCCAGCACCTTGCGCTCCGTCTGGATACGCTTGTAGACATCCTGGATCTTCTGGTCAAGCTCGCGAGCCTACAGGGTCGAGCGTCAGCCATGTCGACGTGCTACAAAAGATACATACGGCCATCGCGAGCAAAGAGGCCCCTCTAGGATGTAGATTGAGATGGGGAGAGGAGGAAACTCGCTGGAGGATTGTGGGCAGAGAAAGGCAGTGATCTGTATGCGCTTGATTGCGCCGACACTGCTCCGTTAGGTAAGCTGCTCTACGCCTTTGCTCGGACTTGGTTCGCACCTCACTCAGCTCAGCAAACACCGGCCCAAATCTTCCCTCACAACCGCCGCATCGCTCTTCAGTAATCTCGCCTAGTATTGACGCCGCGCAGTTGTACAGATAGAGCGCGCAGTCACTGATATTCCGACGACACCGACACGGATCACACGGTGAGCGAGGATGTGTAAACTGCAGAATAATAACATCGCTCACGCCAGTGACACTGTCTCTCGGCTTTCAGCGCCAGCTTGTCAAGTGTATGCACCCCGGCGCAGCAGCTGCGACTGACGCATGACCATAGCAAGTATGCCCACCATTTCTTGTTCTTCCCTAGTCCCCGTCGTCGCCGAGAATTCCACGCTGGCAATCCGCGCTACTCATGTCCTCGTCGTGGATTCGTCGTCCGACCGTGTCCATCCCATCGAAGGACGATTTCCGGACATCGTCGACGTGCGCATTCAATCAGATCTTGTGTTTTCCTTCTCCGGCATTCTTGGCCGCGATCCCGTTAGCGCACTCGACATGATGGAATCTGCCGTTGTGCAACATTTCATCTTGTATTTGAGAATGGTATGTATAACCTTCGTACCTCGTTTTCGTTTCTAACCTCGGGATAGAATTCGAATCAGTTGGGTATCAACGCCGTATCAGATGTGTATGCCGACGAGAGCTCTGGTTTACCTAGCGGTGTGTATCTCTCACTTTCTGTTTCAGGCACGCTTATATCTTTGCAGTTTCTGTTATTCCTTCCCGCCATTTGGACACGGCCGCATCGTCGCGAGTCTGCTTGCTTTGTATACACTTGGCATATATCTGGAAATCTACGGGCGACACTTCTTGTACACGCGTTCACCGCCGCATATATGCTTGTGCCTGACCTCTTTCTGCTAGATGCGCAAGTCTTTTCTTCCAAGCTATTGCTGCCCCTCCAATCTGTACTAGATGCATTGGTTGAGAAGGTTGTCGCCACGCAAGTGGTCAGGTACGTTCAAGATCGGAGTGTTGCTTTCCATGTTACGACCTTACCTCTGTCCAGCCGATATCCGACGATATTTGGTCTCTGGAGAAGAGTACGCGGCTACATACGTTGATGAATGAGCACGCGTTGAACACGATTTTTCAGAAACTCGAGCTTGAAACTCTCGCTTTTCCATCACTGGCATGCTCACTGGAGTCTATCATCGACCGTTCTCTGAACCAAATTTTTCGCAAGCAGGCCAAGAGACTCATCAAGGTCCGTCTACCTCAGATCCGTTTGTCTTGCGACTTGGCTCACAAGTGTCCACAAACATCACAGCGCATATCCCACAGGGGCGTAGCAAGTCGCGCGGTGATGGACCGGGCGCTATCCCGACTTCTCGCATCTTCGATCGCGGACAGTCACCTCATCGATGAGCACACTGACTTCGATGACGTGCGAAGCAGCCGCAGCGGCGTGCTCTGCGAGTCGCTGAAGCAAGTTTTTAAAGCCGGCGTCCGTCCTTTCCGGTTCAAGGTAAGTAGCGCTATTTTTGTCCGGCAATTTGACTGCTGCGCAGTATCAAGCATGCTGAGTCGGAGCAGGGAACCACCGGTGGCATTTCTGTTAGAAATATCGAAGAACCGTTCGACTTGTCTATATCAGCTGCAGCCGGCGATACTGACGTTCCTGGTGACTCTGACGACGTGGATCTGGCATGGGATGATCTCCTTCCTTCTCTTCCTGTGGATCTCTCTGCCTCCCGGCGGCTGGATCGCTCGGATCTGATGGACAACACTGATACTTTTCCGCTTTCTGACGAGGTTGCATTCTCTCGGGACGGCGAAGATTGCTTACCCGACTTCTCTGGGCTGTGCTTTGATACATTTGACTATGCGCCTACTCTCATCTCTGGGAAAGACTGGGATTCGGAGACATCGGAAGACGAGTTGGCTTCTTCCCTCAACGAATGGACACAGCCTTCGTCGAATTATATGGCAAGTCCCGCATTCTACATGCGACTGATTTTGCTCAGCCTTGCGGACAGCACGGTCAATCAAAACCTGGCGCGGAACACGATGAAGAAGGACGAGAGGACGTCGATGCCATCCTCTTGGACCTAGATGACGCAGCTCCGTCTCTGATGTCCTCTCAGTCGTCTGGAACATATTCTTCAGTGCGGTTGCTCGCCGTGTTCTTGACGTCGTACTCATTTCTTGGGCAGACTGAATCACCAGGCTCTGTCGGCGTCGCTTTCCTTTCCCAGTCTTTTCCAAATCAGCAAGTCCTGGCGGCGCTCAATATTGATCGCGATGTGGCATGGCTTGGGCTATCTTCCCATGCCTCTCTGAAGGGCGAGGCGACGGGCGAGGAAGAGTGGTCAGTTGAAGAGCTGTTGTTCGATGACAACGACGTACGCGCAGTCACGGACTCGGACCTCTACGGATCCGTCGGGTGTGCCGGTCTCGGCTCGGATGTTGCTGTGCGAGGGTCTTGGGCGGGCTCTTGGTCACAAGGGCTGTAGAGGTTCCTTTACAGCTTACTGGCTCCATTTCACTCCACAAGCGGCATGCGTTGTGTTAGTTGTATATGCGTATGTGCTGCGATTCAACTACTGCGAACTGAATGCATCAACCCTGTCTCATCCTGCGAGTACGTCGAGGCCTGGGCCCACCGGGAGTGTATACGATTACGTCATTGAATTCCCATAGCAATAATATTTGATGCTCCGCAAAAGCTCCGTCTGAAAGACGCCACCACGACAGGCTGGAGCAGAATCGATACTCTGCCCATCACCACAGCCCTTTATCGTCCTCATCCTGAGCAACGTCCTCTACGCAACTGTCTGTCAGTAACGAAGCCTCAGCGTGCTGCTCGCACCTCCTCCTCCTCCGCCTTCGCAAGTCAGCAGCTTCTCCCAGCTTTCTGCTACAATGATCCCGGCCAGACTTAAGAAGATCGACATCAGCGTACGTAGCTTCTCTACATCGTGTGGCATCAATAAAATGTCACTTCACCTGTGACGGAGGTGGGAGGTAATCAGAATTGTCATTGACATCCCCTTCCGTTATACAGAAGTTGACGGAGGAGGAGCAGAAGCTCTTCCGGCTGTATGGCAAACTCCCCACGCACAAGAATGTATTAACAAAGATGCAGAAGGTGAATTACTCTGCTCAGCTTTGCGGATCATTTTCTCAAGAGCGGTTGATACCGCGATCAGGATCGCAAGTACTTCGACTCTGGTGATTACGCGTTGTCGAAGGCAGGCGTCGCCCCCCAGAATGCAGTGGGTACGGCAATCCCCAACCCAGAGAAGTGCGTCAACCTTTATTGCCTCGCGTACCCAGCACGTTACTTACTTATCCGTCCGGTCATCTCCGTCCTACTTCCCTCGGCACGCGACCTTCTTTCAGCATTCCCCACGCCTCATCTCCCCCCGGCAGCAATAACCACGGGCTTTCGGTGTCCCCCAATAACTCAGCGACGAGTCCCGTACGGGAGAGCGCACTAGGTCACACTGAGCCATTCGCCCAGCCGGACGCCATCCCGCATCCGGAGCCCGTCCCGCAGGCCGAAGCCAATACCGTTGAGGAGTGAGCTTCCTGCGCTACCCGATCCGCTCTTGTATCCACCCTCCCGCGGCAACAGTTCGCATGTATCTCTTCACCATCACATTGCATTTTGCACCGTTGCTTTCTACCTACATTAATGCATTCATGAACAACTCCTACCCGGCGGCCTTGCTCGTCCTCTAACCCTTACACATAGGCTACGTTATCCCGCTGCACATTCCATTGTCTTGCTTCCACGGCCAAGTTGATCAAGGTCCTTGATACGTCAGTGTTCGACGCACGTTCTACGGGCCGTTTAACGGTGTCCCCGAATGTCGCTCCGTCCTTCATGGTTTGATATTATCTCGAATCTTTCATATCGGCTCATCGCCCTGTACTACCCTATCTAGTCCTCGTGGCCTTGATAACTCCGGAGTCACGGAGACCGGATTGTACCTACGTATTCATACATGCAGCAAAATGCATACCCAACTTCCTCACACGCGCTTCTCCTTCAAGCTTTTCTAACAACAAGCTTTTTACTTGACTAACTGTCTTTGCACGGATAACTGATTGTTCCCCCTTCAGCAGATTATCGTGCTAAGAACTGACCGGTTCTAGATCTATCAGAATATGACATGTGTTTAGTGCAACCCGAGACAAACGTACGCAAAAATCTGGGGAGGATCTACTGCGACTCTTCGTCAACTCTTCGTATCATGCTCTCAGCATCGCTTCGCAAAAATGAGAGGATGCCGTATACCTCATTCGAAGGCTTCGTTCTCCTTCCGAATCAGTGGTAGGTTCGCCGATCATATGAAAACGTCATCGTTCTTGTCTCCACTGGCACTCTCCTTATAACTCCTTGCGAGCACGTTCCTTCATTGCACAACACCCATTGTGACGTTGGCCCGAGTGAGTACGAACTACTCCATGCAGTCGCAGAACTTACGGTGCTTTTTGGTGGAGGGCGTCGAGCGCTTGAACAGGCTGTCTCCATTCGCCGGTCCGCGGCTATCATCCGCTCGGCATCTCGTATTTGCTCTTCGCGCCCTCACGATGTCCGTTCCCTCCACATGCCTCTTGGCCTCTGGAACCCTTGCTCTTCCGCGACCACCGGTAGAGCTGCGACAGCCGCAGGGCCATCGTGGCCATTGTACGGCTCAACTACACCCGTCTTGTGGGCGCTGCGCCCATCGGGAGACTCAAGCGGCTGTCTTGTACACTGCTTCGCCGACGTTCCGCTCTCCCTATCTCTCTCGCAGAAGCCGTCACAGCGCTGTTGGTGCGGCTGTAGTACATGATGGTCCTCAAACATCGGCCGTCATTTTTGACTTTGCACCCGGATCATCCATCTAGACACACAGCCCAAGCCCATATAAGAGTTGGCAGGGAGCAGCATCCTTGTCAGTGCTTTAACACACCTATCTGCCATGTTCCAACTCACCGTTCTGTTCTTCACCTTCATCGCAGGCATCGCCGCCCAATCTTGCCCGACCGGCCAGTCGAATCATATCTGCTGCCGATCGCTTGCCCCATTCAGCGCCAACTCTTACGTCTGGGAAAATGTATGCGGCATTACGGGCGTCGCGCCAGACACCCCGACGGCTTCCTTCTGCGAACCCCTTCCATCTTGGTGCGTCTACATGCGGTGTGGGTGTGGAAAAAGAGCTGTGTTTCTCACGCTGTCCCCTGTATTGTGCAGCCCAGAAGGAGTCATCGCCGCGTGCTGTGAGACGTTGGATAGTACGTGGTCGAAGTTCTCTGCGAGAGCATCCGCTAACTCCGCCTTGAGTAGATTGTCAGTCAGGAGTGGATGGACCTATCGGTATCAATTGCACGGAAGTAGAGAACTGAGGGTATGATCGGTGTGTTATCTGTTCGCTGATTGGGGCACATCTTGACCATTGTCCCCTTCGCAGGCTCAAGCATCCGTATTCATTTGAAACTACCCAGACCGTGTCAACCTATCCCAATACAATTTTGTATGACGCAACGTTCGATCCTATTCGTTCCCCTACTCTTCGTCGTGATATATCCATCATGTCAGAGACTATATCTAGCTGTTGTTCAGGATCGCATTATTATTGCTGTCCTCGAATTGTGCTTCGAAGTGATCATCCAATGCCTCCGTGGCGCAAACAGGGTGCAAGGTCCAGGCAAGCACTCTTCTTCGATCGCCAGATGTTACGTTGTCCCTTTCCTCACGCCGCGAGCAGGGACGCATACTGATCGCCAGCCTCCGTCCTGACCCGGCAAGCCTTGGAACTTCGGAAGCAGAGCCACCGATCGCATCAGGCCCTCTGGTAGTATTATGATCGAGCCTGCACGTATCCCGCGGAGACAGAGTATGGCTCTGGTGGCCTCAAGCTAATATCCTCCGCATTGTGTCATATATGAAGTAGCCAACTTCAGCCTTCATAATCGGTCTCTCGTGGACACCGATTGATGCCTGCAGGGATATGCTCCTGACGTGGCAAATCCAAGGGTCGCCGGAATGCCTGGAAGCCTAGCGAGGTTTACAGCTTCCGATATCCGAAGCGATGAAGCGGATTCATTTATGTGGGTCAGAAACGTCCATACGCGATAGAGAGAGGTAATACAACTAATCCTATTCCAATTCCGAGACCCAGACCTCATACAATACTTCATCCGCATCGTTAGAGGATACGATGCGCCACCGTGATCGACGCCTAAAATATGTCGCTCACTTCTCCTCGGGATCCGAGCACCAGCCACGCAGAAGCTCGGTGTTTATCGCCCGTCGTCTTGGCTTGCAGTCCTTGATTTTGAAGAGCCTGAAATATGGCGGGATCGTTGCGATTCGATCAAGTACGAGACAGGGAGAGGCTTTGAATCCCCGGTGATCTCAGGTGCGCGTCCAAGTTGGCTCACCGGTGGGGGTCGCTTGCTCTCGAGAAGCCGGTCGGTTTGTCTCTTCCTGCGCGTAGTAACTGAGCCATCCGCGCATCCGTTCGTCAAGGACGTAATGGACACTCGTCCGAGGTGCGAACTTGATGTCTAGATATTGATCCTGCTGATGTACCGAATGTTTGAGCATGCGGCTAACATGCGGTAGGGATAAGTCAAGGGTGACGGCCATGACATGGATAAGTTGTCGGGGCTATCCTTGCGATACAGGGGCCTGTCAAAGAGTGGTGTTTGTCGTATCGAACGTAAGTGGGATTTCTAGCACTGACACCGGCACCTACCGCTGGCAATTAGCTCGAAGATTAACTAGAGATGGAGCCACGTACACGGAGATTACGACTTATGCCCGTGTATGTATCAGACCTTTCGTTTTAGACAAGGCGAAGGGGACCAGGGCACTAAGTGATTCGTTGAACGTCCGAGGGTACGTTTCCCCTTGGGTTCAAGTTGGTCGGGTGCCTCGTGCGGGTGTGTTTCAGAAAACACGCCGTACAACTCGTGCGACGTTCGCCAATGACTCATGGACATACTGGCATACGTTGGCGCCGCTAAGTAGGTTGCGGTTGAAAAGTTCTGGTGCCGGACCACGTCAGCGATGTAGTCCATGTTGTAGCTCACCGCGATATCAGTCAAAGGGACGAGGGTTTGAAGACGGCTATTTCAAATTTGACGTCCTTTGCAAAACATAGCGCTGTCAATGCCATCTTCAATTGCTGGTGGAAATGGCTGTACCAGTAGCAAGTCGAAGAGCATGATATAGACAGAGATGTGGACGTAGGTAAATCACTCATTTGCATTATGCTCAAATTCTCCCTCTGTAAGTCATGAGTTTGCAAAGAAACTGTAGAGGATGAGGAAACGACGAACATAAAGTTGTTGCATGGGCTCGACCCCGCACGGACGGCGCGTTCGAGGATTCGCAATGTGCGGAAGATGTCTTCGATCAATAGTTTCCCGCGTGCATAGGACACGTCTTGGAGTCGTACGCATCATTTACTGGAACAAGAAGCAGTATACCTTGTATTAGCAGGCGGCGCGGGGACGAGGTGGTCTAGGAGAGCATCTTCGCCCCAGAGGCAGGTGCTAGTCATGGTGCTGATTGGTGTGGGCCTCAAATACAGTGTGGCTTCACAGCCAGAGTTTGCAAGAGCGATAATGCGTGCATCCAGCATCGAGACGGTGGCCAGCGCGAGCTAGGCCTGTGGGCCGTTATTTAGACGTCGATTCCTGAATCCCAGGGATATAATTACGTCAGCAAAGACTTTGTCCAGTGGCTGAGCAGAAAATTCCACCAAAAGAGTAATCTTCATTTCGTTCTCTTTTCCTTGCTCTCGACAATGATATTTACTTCGCATTGAAGCCTCTGCGCGCACCATGCTGCACCATGTCACGTCTATCACGTGAATGGGTTACCGCGTCACGTGTAAGCGGGGCGGCACTAAAAGGCACTAGACGGCAAAGCCCGGACACGGCATGAGTTCGACAAGTTGAAGTCAACAACTCCCTACTACTCCTTCAACACCACGAGCACGGCCAACAACGTCAAATCGGATCATAAATACCTCGCCCAAGAAGTGGGACAACTTTTTCATCGAAAAGGTCTCGAGTTTTCCTGAAGGTGCGCTCCCTCGTCAGAGTGCTTGGGCTAGCACTAACCTGAGCGGGGTCCAGCGATGGCTTAGAGGTGTGCACTGCAAAGCTAAATCACGATTTTCTTCTACCGAGCTCACCGTGGAGTTGAGTAGCGCCGTCACGAGGATCTATGTCCATTTGGTATCGATGTCTCCGGCATCATCGGCTCGCCAGTATTGTAACGTATGCCTTGTCTTCTGACAATCTATTCCCGTGCGGTATTTTCTCCTCTTATTCACTCCTTCTCGTCTGTTAGAATTGGCTTAGCCGACTGATGGCATTGCGGCGACCTGCGGACATGTGCCTTCGATGCTCGTGGGTTGCATCTAGACATCTAGATTCCCTACCGTGTGCATGACATGGTCACACACGTTTCGGAGGTATGTGGTGTGAACCCGCATAGAGGACGCGTCTCCGATTAAGGGAAACCACACCTTTCCAAAACCCGGGTCGTTGACTCGGGTCGGGCTTTCTTCGTGTACCTCAAGATCTCTCAATCCGAGTCGTTCGACGCCGGCTCCAACATGTTGTAGGGTGACAGCGCCTCCCGCTGCGACTTGGAAGGGCTCGGATCTTAGAAGCCAACGCATATCCCTCCGGCTCTCGGCCAGGGCTCATGATCAACGTTGAATACATGAAACATTGTCCTTCGAAGTCGGGACTCGGCCTCATTGGATAGCTTAGGCCCAATTTACTGCTTTCTTGCCAATGGAACCGCACCTGCATCAGCGCGCGTGTCGGATCCTTCTGATACTGGCCTTGATGGCCAGTCGTCGCCTGTCCAATCTGCCAGCAAGATCATCCGAATCCCGATGTTCACACTTTTTGGGAAGAACGCTCAAGTTCTTCTGCCCGCCTCTCCGAGTATGGATATTGCCACTTGATTCCCGACGACAGGTAAGTGCTACCCCCCTCGACCTCCACTGAATGTCCTTCGACGCCTACAGGGTGAGCAGCACAGTCCTCAATCCTGTCTTTTCCGATGGCCGAGCAGACTGGCGCCGACCCAGGGCTACACCGTCATGTTATCTCCGTTCGACTCTAACGCGGGTATGTACTTTCATGTACAATCAGAGACCAAGACGGAGATATCGTGCATGTCTTTTTCTTTAGGGACCAGGGCCAAATGGCGAGCCGGACTCATGAAGCCTCGCGCCTGAAAAGCACCGACTGCTACTCTGGAGGTACACACGAGTCGTTTCTATTCGGCACCTCTGATGTCTCGCATGGAGCAAGCGTCTTTCTGTCGCCGTGGGCCAAAATCGACGCTTGTTCCTACCCCTGCATTTGTTCCGTGTTCTAGCGAACAAGTCCTCGAGCATGCCGCCCGCCAAGACACGGCACCACAACTAAGCCCTCGTCTCGTGCTCGACCTGCGACTCTGTCTGACCTGGCGAGCCTGCAATGGAAAGGGCTGGTCTCTTGCGACGGTGGTTCCCGGTTTCGCCACTATCGCTCTGCCCTTCGACGTCCCCACAGGGTATCTCGAGTCATTTGACTTGATAGTGGCGTCCCTCTTCATCGAAAAATGGTCATGGATGGTCAAGATCCAACGCATGCGTTACATAATTGTAACGCCGTTCATCTTGTACTTCAAGTCTGTCCGTCGTGATATCTACGGCTACAGCGAGTAGCGGGCGACAAGTCAAGTTCTGATCATACCATCTCCTCTTGCTCCTGCTCTCGTACTTCTGATTCTTTTCGGAAACCTGGTGGCACTGCAGAACCGTTCAGCCTGGCCGGTGAGACGTCGCGCAGCCATTCCGCGCACGAAGCTCTCGCTTGTATGCCTATTCTACAGCGACCCTGGACGCGTCATGTGCCGATGCTGCGAGAAGGGGCCGCTATCGCCTGCCTCTGTGTTGCGCGATCGGACCTCCTCGGGACCTGCTAGAAAGAAGACCAGATTGACTTCGGGTATAGCGGCGAGCAGCTTCATTGCGAGCATACGACTCGAAAGTCCCATGCTCTGAAGTCATGGTACCAGCAATTGTTAATGCCCCCGATTTTTAGTCTTCTACCGACGCCGACATCACCTGCGAAGTCTCCACAGACGTTTGCTCAGATATGACCGTGAAACCGGTTGCCAACTAAAGAATTATTTAGCTCTTTCAGACTCACCAGCGATGTGTCAGAGCTGGAGCCTGGAAGTACGAGGCAATATATTTTACATACATTTTCAAACGGCATGGGTAGGTAATTGAAACAAGACGATGGGTATTTCGGACTCCTGTTGCGAAGGGGCTACGGAAGTGCGCTCATGACGTATTAAATCAATCAAATTCGACCAGAGGCAGGCTAACCGTAGCCTAGCCGTTGTTCTGTAAATGATCCACGAGATATAAGAGGGTCCAAATAGGATTTTGCTCCTTCCGTTCAGACGACGATCCGCTCTCCGAACCAAGCTTCTCCAAACTTTCAACAACAATTTCATTTAGGAGCCGTCGGATATAGTCACATGTCTCACACCTCTCCGAGTACGGAGAACCACGAGGCCGGTCGCGTACTTCAGCCCATTTGCGTCTCGTCCCATGGCTAATCCATTTGAACCAGCAATAGCCACCGACGTCGGAACCTGATCTAAACGACGCTTCTCACCTCATCGTAGTCGACTGAAGGGTACCTGTGAGATTGTGACCCAAAGAGCACAATGCCGACCATATTGTTGAGGCTGCTTCGAACTTCTCAAACCCATGTCACGTTGGATATCCTGGTCAGTTGATACACCGTCAAGCACTAGCGTCGCAAAGCTACAATGTACAGAAAGGCGCACCAAACTTGGAGCCGGAGCAAAAATTGATCTCAAAGACTCGACGTACCATGGGGGTAATAGCTCGTCGGTCACCGGGTTAAGCTCCATCGGCAGCGGATTTTGGCGGGCCCAAAAGTAAATGTGCAGCCAGGGGAAATGGTCATAAGAAGTAACGGCCTTCGTGGACCCTTGCTGGACAATGGAAGCAGATCGCAGAAGTGTCGTTGATCTCGCGGCCAGAGGGGGCTAAGTACCCCGTGGGGAAACAAAATTGAGGACGTCGACGACGTCGACGATGGATCCGTTTTGCATCCGTAGAGCGACCACGATATGGCCGACGATGATCCGATTCGCTTCTCGATGGCTATGGTAGCAAGTCGCTTCGTGTGGCAAAGTCCGACAAGCATAGCCGACCGTGAGACATGGAGAAGATGCATCGCACAAGTGCGACCAACTGAGAGGCTGGTCGCGGTGGCAGTCGGGTTTTCTGCACCAGGGAGCGCATGTGTTTTGAAAAGTGTGGATCCCGCGGACTACCTGGATGCCTGGGTTCTTGGGCTGGGCATTAGGGCATGGGCGTTGCTCCAGGACAGAAAGAAGCCTAGAGCGAAGGAATAACAGCGCTTCGGGGGCGGGGTAAATAACGAAAAGAAAGTCAAATGACCCCACAAATGTGCGTCATAGCATCAAGGACCTGAGATGGGGGGTCAGAATGATGAGGGTGCGTGAGGATCGTGTAAAGGCAGATGTCGGAAGAAGCTGAAGATCACCAGCTGCCGCATAATCAGAAATGTTCGACCTTCGGTGGAAATCAGGACCCGAAAACGAGGCAAAATATCCATGAAACCTGTGACGAGGGTGTTTTAGAGTCCGAGAAGCGGATCCTTGTAGCTTGCGCTGAACCATCCAGATCGGTCGAGTTAGCGAAGAGGTGAGATCGAGATCGCGTTTCGTGGTAGCCGCTCGCTGGCAATATACGGCACAAAAATGAAGCCACTCCATCCACGGAAAGGTGACGAGGTGCGAATTCATGGGCCTTTCGACGAAGAGAAAGCTAAGGGATGTGAGTAGATTGATGAGAATATTTCACACGCGAATTGGAGGAGGCGCGGCTTGTTTGTTGTTGTTTACGCGCAATATCCTTGCCTGCCATTGGCCTGCCAAAATTTGCCGCCGCCGGCTCCAGCAGGCGAATGTCAGTAAGAGCACGCGTCGCGCTGTCCACAACTTGCACAGCGCGCGACCTCTCGGACCTCTCGACAAACTCGCGGAATGCGGTGAGAGCGTTATGTTGTCCGGTTGGATTGTCGTAGGCTGACTCGCGTACGGCATAGCTGACTTATGTTCATTTGTCGCTTTCGTCTTCTCCGAGCACAAGTTCCAGCACTTCATGCCTCCAATACCCGCAGGTTGCTGTCAACGACGCTCTATCGGCGTTCTGTTGACACCAAATCGTATGTCATTGGTGAACATTCACCCCATGAAACCCTCCTCGAACATTCCGTCGACGAGTCGTCACCAGTCGCGTCACAAGACCTACACGGACAACTACGTCTATCACCCAAGCCCCACGCAGAGCACACCGACCTGGACGATGGAGAGATTGACGACGGCGCCAAAAGCGGAGAAGCGGAGGAGGCGAAGGCGCGTGGCGCATCCCAGCCGAAGAGAAGACTTCCACCTGCGTTGTACGATGTCTACAAGATCTTGCGAGAGAGACACTACGACCTCCCCATCCAGCGACTATCGGTCGAGGACGTCAACGACATCTCAGCAGTTGCGCGGAGCAAGGGACATGCGACTGTACTGGATAATCTTGCAAGAAACGTTTTGGATTTCGTCGAGAAGCCCCTCCGCTCCGAGTTAGCAGGAGCGCTCCTCACGAACGACAATTTTTACTTGCAACAGGTCACCACCTCCATCGCACTGCTCTTTAATGTCTCTCCTAATCCCGAACGCTATCTGCTCGCGGCTCGCGCGGTTCATACCGTCCTAGACGATCCATTTGGCTCACGGAACCAACCAGTCCTCTACAGCCTCACAACTCTCCTCCTTCGTCTTTCAGATGATCACAAAAATACCTCCCGCCATTTACAACTCCCACATCCGCTTGTGTGGTCCGCGTTCCGCCTCATTATGTGTCTATCGCGGGACAGCGCCACGATGCCTTCCGCTCTGAGCCTCTTCCAGCGCTTCATCGACACCCAGCACATCCCTCCAGAGGCCATCCAAAACGTAGATCTTTCCTCAAAAAACTTCCCTCTGATCGTTGCGACCAGCCTCGTCCGCTCATGCCTCTTCTGGAATTGGCGCGGGCGAGCCACCAGCATGCTCAGCACTTACCTGCAGGATCCCTCCACCCCGGCCGCGCCAATCGCCCAGCTCTGCTTCGACGTATTGTACAGCGTGCTCGACTTTCCCACCTCTAAAGAACTCTACCTTACCCTGTCTCTCATAAAAGCTCTCGCCAAGCGTCACGACCCGGTCTTCGTACCCCATGGCATCGTGCGTGAGATCTACGATGAAGCGTTGCGCGTGGGCACGCCTGGAATCGTAGGGGCGCTATACGCCTTCTCTCGCAGACCTAGTGTTCTGCAGTTGCACGAATATCCGACCCCCGGCGGGGCTGCGCTGCCGTGGCTCCTTCGGCATTTTGCTTTCCGAGCGAAAGACACGCGTATGGCGAGGGAACTGGTTAGACACGTCACGAAGAAGAACGTGCCGATACCTCCGCAGCATCGCGCAGAATTTATCATGCTTGTCGCGGAGCAGGGGTTCGCCGTGCTTGCACGCACGCTTTGGGAGCGGTACTCGGTAGGCCGGCACAAACGACTCATCGTCGCCAACGGCTCTGTGGTCGTGCGGATGTGCAGTCTCTTTGCGAACCTCATCCGTCGGACTAAGCACAGGATGACGGTGTTGCAGGACGCGGCGAAGCCGGACGACGTTCATGCGATCGAGGGTGACGACGATCTGGACTCCGAAGAGCCTCGGAGTCCGGATCCTGAACTCGAACTTGTTCAGAAGACTCTCGAGGACTATACTACGTTTTCGTCCCACGTATTGGATCAGTATCGCCGCGCAAAGGAGCCGCTCAGAAAGGCGACGCAAGAAGATCTCAATGCCCTGGCGCGGGCCAATTTCATCCTTGGGAACATCACACAAGGCTTCGCGGCACTGCGGGTCACCGTCGATCGGTTAGAGGTTCCCGATATCCACGACGTCAATGTCGCGCTGTCTGCCGTCGCTTTGCACAATCCACGGGCAGCCCTGGAGATGATCGAGCGGATGGTACACAAAGGCCCTTCTCCCGACAGCGTATCGTTTGGCACCGTCATCCACTACGCCGCCCTGCATAGGGATATGGAGACCCTGCACGATCTCTGCGAGCTGGCGAGGAAGGTAGACCGACCGTTCACGCTGAAGACGGTGGTGAGCATCATCCGGACGAGCCTTACGTTAAGCGGGGACGATATGGACGCGGTGCGGGACAACCTGACGCGGGCGCTGGCGATCATCGAGGTGAACCAGCACGCCGCGTACCTGGCGACGCCGCGTATGGGGGTGTACTGCATCGCGCACGCGCTGCGTGCAGACGAGCCTGCGCTTGCGGTCAAGTTCTGGAGGCTTCTCATCCAGGGGAGGACGAGCGTGCAGGAGGAGAGAACACTGCGGCGGGCGATCGCGCGACGGACGGAGGCCCTTGAAGCGAAGGCGTTGGCGTGCGACAGTAGTGGAGTTGTAGAGCGTGCGGGGATCCGATAAGTTTAGCTCCAGGACCTACACGGGCCAAGGGATGGCAGGGGATGGGCTGAGAGCTCGGAGACCGGGGGGATCGAAGGGCGCCGAGTGCCACGTGAACTGCGGGGGCGGGGGCGGACGGGCCAAGTGGTCGGGGAGAGGCCGCGGCGGAGGTGGGGAAGGGCCCAAGGGGACAACCTGGGACAACCCAAGGGCAGCGCAAGGGGTGTGGGGAAAGACCGGGAATTAGCCGGGCGGGGCGGGTGGGCGACACCGAGGCATGCAACGCCTGCCATCGCAGGGCATCGCCTGTGTTCTCGTGACGCATTCAGCCGTCCTGCGAAGTACATAGCCTTTTATTTTACTCGAGATTTCCAGTGTCAAGCGCCAGATTTGGGTCTGATGCTGCATCGAAGAAGGGCCCCCCACAAAGATTCCCAGAGCGCCCAATCCGTGTTGCAAACAGCACGGGGACAACAAATAGACTCCGGCTCTGTCCAAAAAATATTAAGTCAACCGAGCCCAGGTTCTTTAGCCGGTTGCCTCTGCCCCCTCCCCCGCCCCCAACACCCCCCATCCCACAGCTCCCCCCGCAATGCCTGCTGCTCGTCCAAAGCGCGAAACCGACTCGGGCTCGGACGACGCCAACGACAAGGGCGCCCTCGCCCAAAACAGCAAGATCAAGAGAAAGTGAGTCTACCGTGTCCGAGCTTTCTCCGACTCTCCTTTCTACCCCACCTCCTCCTGCCCACGCACCCCTCCTTCCTCCTCCTCCCCATCGCCATCGCTTTTCTTTCCGTTTCCCCGCTCACCGTCCGCTCCTTTCCATGTTCGGCTCCCTTGTTTCTGTCTCATTTGAACATACCGCTGACCTCTTATCTCTCCAACAGGCGGCAATCCCAGAGCAAGTCGCCTCCGCGCCTCTCCCTCTCTCCCTAAAACTAACGCGTCTTGCAGGCTGCGATGCCTGTCGCGCACGCAAGGTCCGATGCGCGAGGGAAAATCCCGACGACCCCCAGTCGTCCTGCAAGCACTGCATCGCTCTCGGCATACCCTGCACCTACGACTACCAGCCCAAAAAGCGTGGCCCTCCCAACCTGTACGTGCTTTTCTCGCGATAAACACCCTCCGCTCACCCCCCAGACGTGCAGCTATCTTCGCCGGCTGCAAGAGGCTGCAGCTGCCGCGGCCGCCGCGCAGGATCAACAAAACGGGAGCGACCCGTCCTCCTCACCCGTTTCGTCCCGACAAAGCCTTGGAAGCCCGCAGGCCCCGTCTGCGACCACTCCCAGCACCGCTCAGTCCTCCACCCCCAGTTTCTTGGAGCAGTCCTTGAGCAATGTCAGCGCGACGCCCACGGGCTCGCTCCCGCCCTCCCGTTTCACTATCACCGCAGATACTTACCACCCGAACTTCCCCTCCATCCCGCCTCCGTCGTCCTATGGCGGTTCGCCAGGATCAGAGACGCACCGGCCTCTCACAGCAGACGATTCCCAGTCGTTCATGTCCCCTCAGGAGCAGAACAGCACCTACCCCCTTTATAATTGGCAGTATCGACAGCACCAGGCCACCCCACTGTTGGCGATGCCACCGCTGTCGTATTATTATCGCCCGCATCGTCTTGAAGATATCGCCCCTCGGGATACTATCATGCTAATCACAGCTCTCTTCTTTGACTTTGTCTACCCGCTCACCCCGTGCGTGCACAAGCCGTCGTACATGGCCGACCTCCACGCGCGAAGGGAGGAACGCGATCCCCTTTTCTTCGCCCTGGTCATGTCCACGGTCGCGTCCACTCTCGTGCAGCTCCCACGGTCCTACTTGCCCATGGAGCGACATGCCGTACGCAAGCTTGCACAGACGTGTCATGAAGCCAGTCGACACATCTCCGTCGCGTCGTACGATCCTCCAGCATCTGTGCACGTCGTTATCCGCTATTTGTGAGCTCGCCCACACGGCCCCTATTCTGCACACCCTGAAATTCTTCCCAGCGACTGCATTTACCATTTCTGTGAAGGGCACGATGCCACTTCGCACGCTGCTTTCGGTGAAGCAGCGCATATCGCTGTCACCCTCAGAATGCACGAAGAGGCGTCCTATGAAGGGCTTGATCTCATCGAGTGTGAAGTTCGACGGCGCACTTTCTGGCTGCTCTTCGGAGGTGTGTCTGCAAGGATGTGTTTGTGACGTCAGTATTGATTTTGTGTAGCCGACAAGTCCATGTCGATCCTGCTCGGCCGACCAATATGTCTTCGGGACGAGGATTGCACTGTCCACTTTCCCAAAGAACTCGACGACGAATAGTAAGCACCTGTCGTCCTCTAACCGATATTCTTCCTGAGTATATCCGCCTTTTCCTTCTTTCCACTCTTGTGGCGCCTGTCATATTCAGCATCACGCCAAGCGCGTACCTACCGCAACCCATTGGCAAGACTTCGCTGGTCTCAGGACTCAACTACATCACGCGCATCTTTGCTTTGCTGGGAGAGATTCTCGTTCGCATCCGGGTGGACAAGCGGTCACCCCCACAAGGCCAATACGCTACTGCGCGATTGGAGGAAGTTCGGTCCTTACACTCTCGAATTCTGTCGGCGCTCGCACACGCGCCTGAGCCTTTGCGCCTGAAGGAGACTCACTCGCAAGCGAATATCCCCTCCGACTATGGAGGAGCGGGTTTCCGGCAGGCCACGTTCGCCGAGGTCAAGGACTTCTTCGATAACCCGAATGCCTCGCGTGCGAATGCGCTCAACCCCTTCCTCGTCCTCCAGGCGAACCTCTACGTAACTCAGGTATGTTTGGGAATTCTTCATCGAATGACATGTTCTCATGTTCTTGATTGCCAGCAACTTGTCCGATTCGTTATCGAACAATACAGGGACGAACTAGTCACTTCGATCCGTGGGAGCAACGACGAACAGCGCATCGCGGATGACAGGGAGGCGGTCGCAAGCGATCTGCTTAATATACTACATAAGTACGCATTTTGCCGTCACCCCTGTTGAGAAGTGGCTTATCGGTTTACCCTCGACAGCATCCCCATCCAATCTATAGCGACCAATGGCCCGTCGTTGGTGAGTCCTGACCCCGTTTTTCTTAGGGCCATCTAACCGCTATTTCCGTGTCGGCAGGTACACAAGGTTCGCTTCGTAGCATCAACATTGCTCGATGCGGTGAGAAAAGCGGAAACGGCACCCGCCACTGCGGCTCGTGCACATGCATACCTTTGTGAGTTTGACGCTCCGGTCCCATACCTTCCGGTCTTAACGGCACTGTACTTCGTTAGGGGACTTCCTGTCCATCTTGTCTGAGATCGAGAGAAACTATCTGTATGTGCAAATTTTCTTGTTAACCTTCTGGTCCCTGGCGTCTTATTCTCATATCACAGATTGGACGACGATCGGGATGCCACGTCCAGCGGGGACGGTATGAATACTTTGATGGGGAACTGAAGGATGGGGTGTGGACGCAGCTCGGACTCTGCAGCCGACCTGTTGTGATTTTTCTGGGTTTGACCTTCGGTATACCCCCCGCCGTGCCGTACACGATCTACTACGTCATTTCTACCACTGTGTAATTATTGACTTGTATTATTTTTTGCTCGTTGCAATGCTATCGAGGTTTTCCCGCGTCAATTATCTGTGTCTGCGGGATCGCTGGCTTCGTGCCTTCGAAGTTCGTTGGAGCTGTCTGTTCGAATGGGAATAGCGCGGAGGGAATTTGTCGTTCGGACCGTGCCGTAAGAGAGGTGGTAGCACCGAACATGGCACTTGTCAGAGACTCAGAAGAGTACCGTGACCTTGGACGAAGTTCATTCGCATTCCGCGCACTTTCTTCGACAGCTCCCTTCGGACTACTAAGTTTGCAAGAACCACGCTGCAGCACCGAAGCGTGGGTGACCTTTCCCGCGACGCGTGTTCCGACCTCCGACCACGATGTCTCTGCACGAGCCTGGCTCAAAGTCCGCGCCCGTCCAAATCACGGAAGGTGCGCCGTTTCATGAGCATGGGACTCCATCCGTTTGCATCGGAATTCCTGATTACCCTGATCACCTAGATGAAGCCGCCGTCTACGATCGCCAGATCCGCCTGTGGGGTCTCGAGGCCCAACAAAAGTGCGTCTGACTCCCGGAGGCAGTAGTCGTCTCCTTGACACGCGCTCACGCGCCATTCGAGGATGCGCAATGCAACGATTCTGGTCGTAAATCTGCGCGGCGTCGCGACGGAGACGATCAAGAACATCGTGCTCGCGGGCGTCGGCAAGCTCGTGCTCGTCGACGGCGAGGAGGTGTCCGAAGAGGACCTTGGGGCCGGGTTTTTCTTCAGGGATGAGGACGTCGGGAAAAAGGTACGCACTGCGCAGTTCTCGTGGCGTCATGCTTCTCCCGAGGCGCCGCGAGTGCGCGAGCCTGGCGGTGCGCTGGGGCTAACGGATCGTCCTGCGTCAGCGGGTGGACGCCGCACGCGCACGGATTCAGGGCCTCAACCCCCTCGTGAACGTGGAAATCATATCTACCGCATCGGTATTAGAGCGGGACAAACTTGATGGGCTCGTGCAAGGTGTCGACCTGGTGTGCGTTACTGACTCCGAGCGAGACTTCCTGGTGAGCTCCTTCTTCGCACCGCGGCGTTTCTCGAGCACATGGCCCCGACTCCATCGCCCGACTGACCTCTCGCTAGATCCGCGTGAACGAAGCATGTCGGCGTTTCACGGTGCCGCTATACCTTGGCGGCACATATGGGCTGCTTGGGTACATATTCTGCGACCTGCTGAACCACGAGTACATCACTCCGTACGTTTTCATATGCGAGCGGCTTCTATCTTTTTATTGACTGACTGACGAGTGGAGCTCTGCGTGCATTTCCATTATAGAGATCGGTCAGGAAATCAGGATTCCGGGAAGAATGTAAAGGCGTCTACGTCGTACTGCCCATTGCATGTGGCCCTTGGTCATCGCTGGACAGGCCTGACACGGCGCCAGACCAAAGAGCTGAACCCCGCCATACCCTTCACGATTCTCGGTATGTTTTTCATGAGGGTCAAGTGCTCCTGGGCTGTACTGGTGACTGACGGTCCGAACAATCAGCTCTTTGGGAATACCAAAACGTCCACCGCGGCAACCTCCCGGACAGTCCGGCGCACGCAGACGAGCTGGAAGCAATAGCAAATAACCTGATCGCCGCGGCAGACGTCAACAAGCAGGTGCTCGCAGCAATCCCCCGGAGCCTTGTCGAGTACGTTTCGCTCCGTCCCCGTCGACAGGAACCGCCGGGCTTATCGAGTCTCCCAGCACGATGGCGACAACTGCGGTGCACGAATTTGCCCCCGTCTGCGCTGTGGTCGGGGGCATGCTGGCACAGGACATCCTGAAGGCGCTGGGGGCGCGTGAGGCGCCGCTCGCAAACTTCTTTGCGTTCGACGGTAATACGGGTGGAGGTACCGTCGTTCGATTGGGCATGTCATGATACCGACCGTCGTCACTTGATCATGTTTCCCGGGTTGAGCATCCCACCAGGACACCCGTGTTCGACATATAGGGCCGCATGGCCTGCGCCATCTGCATCCGCGATGTTAATCGACAGAGATACACGCCCACAGTCGTGCGCCGCTTCGCACGGCGCACAGCCGTCGCCCGCAGCAGCCTGGCACCAGCGTTCTAACTTTGTGCGCTGCGGGCCGGAGGCGGCTTGGCAGAGCTTACGTCAGCGCCGGTTTGTTCAAGCCGCGTGTCAGAGGCGTCGTTATGGTGGCTCGAGCAAGCCATATGACCTCTCAGTAAAAACATAGCGTTTCGTCGGCAGCGATGTCTGTGCCAGGAGAAATGATACGAGAAATTATCTGTCTGTCGAGAGTAAAAGAAAAAACAACGGAGGAGCAACCACGTGATGGTCGCGGCGTACTCGCGCGCGGTCTCACGTTGTGGAGGGCTGACGCTCAACTTGACGGCAGTCAGTCTCTCTCGAACGTCGTGCACAGCTAATCCTCTGGCGTCGTTCGTTTTCTCCCCGTAGCCATGTCCAATCCCTCTCGACGAGTACCTCCACCTTCACACCAATCCCAGTACAACGCAGTCCCGCAGAGCCCGCAGACAGGCGGACGGGCTTCTTCTCGTCCAGTACGCTCGGCGTCAAATAACAGCCAAAACATGCCCATGCCCGCAGGAAGGAACGATATGGCCCAAGGCGTGGCCTCGGGAGCGATTGGTGCTGGATACGGACCTTATGCAGTGCGTCGCATTCCATCTTTCTCGCTGCAATCGCTCAACGCCTCTTGTAGCACAATGGTGGAGGCCAGAATTACACTGCATATACTGCGTCTCGGTTCAGCGCAGCACCCTCAGAGGTCTCTTCCGCAACGGGCGGCGACAAACCTCAACCGACGACCTCCACCACTCCCCCGTATCTGTGGGATGTTAAAGACCCTGACCTCGATGACGCTCTCCACAATCCAGATCCACGAATAGACGCTGCACAAGATCGCTCATTCACTATTTTCTCTGCCCGAGGCTGGGCAAACGTATCTGTCCTTGTCGTGCTCGTCGCCGGCCTTCTCACCCTCTTCGCCGGATACCCCATCATTGCATTCGTCCGGTCTACACCCTTGCAATCACTAGGCGCCAATTTCGGCGGTTCAAACAAAACCGGACAGATCCCAGAATTAGTACAACTACCTCAGCTTATCGACCCGGCTACCGAATCCCAATTCTATAGCAAGACGGGCTCCGACGGACGAACGTGGAACCTGGTGTTCAGCGACGAGTTTAACACCGACGGACGAACCTTCTGGCCCGGAGATGATCCTTTCTGGGAAGCTGTAGATCTTCATTACTGGTTCGTAGGCCTCTTCTATGACAATCTGCCGCCACACATTTCTCACTGGCGTGTGACAGGCCAACGGGCGATCTCGAATGGTATAATCCTCAGGTAACTTGTCATCCATCTTCCCGTTAGGCAGTATCCGCTTACAAGGGCGCCAGGCTATCACAACGAAGGGCGGAAAACTAGTCATCACGATGACGGAGCAGGATAATCATAACCTCAACTTCCAGAGCGGTTCGTGAGCCGTGTTTCACTTATGCATCGTTCTCATGTCTTCCAGGCATGCTCCAATCTTGGAACAAGTTCTGCTTCACGACTGGTATCGTCGAGGTATCCGTCAGTCTACCCGGCAGCCCTCAAGCGCCAGGATTTTGGCCAGGTGAGCCTCGTGGAGTCTGGATGTATTGTCCTAGGCTCAACAAATCACAGGTGTATGGTCTATGGGTAACCTTGTCAGTTATTTTTAATGCTCGGAGTGAGTGTGAGTAAATTCACATCGTAACCTTCTTCCAGGGACGAGCTGGATACGGCGCAACTACAGAAGGTGAGCAGAGATATTGTCGAAGACATATAGCTGTCTGAAATTTTCGTGGTAGGGACATGGCCATACAGTTACGCTGCTTGCGATACTGGGACCTTCATCAATCAAACCGACGCCCAAGGCCAGCCTTCACAAGCTCTGACTGGAGCGCCAGGGGGCGGCCAGCTATCATTGCTACCTGGACAGCGACTTTCTGCCTGTACTTGCCCAGGATCTGAGCACCCCGGTCCTAACGTCAATGTCGGTCGCAACGTCCCCGAAATTGATATCCTAGAGGCCCAGATCGACGTCAGCATCTTCCGCGGAGAGGCATCACAATCCTTCCAGGTCGCACCCTTCAACTACCTATATCAGTTCGACAATTCGTCGACTTCTACCCCGATCTCCGACCCAACGCTCACGAAGTTCAACACCTACAAGGGAGATCTATACCAGCAGGCGATCTCGGCCGTCACCTACCTTGATAACCAGAACTACGGCGGGAACGGCTACGCTCCTTATGCTTACGAATGGTGGTCAGACCCTAAAAACCGCGACGATGGCTACATCCAGTGGTACGTCGATGGCCAACCAACCTGGAAGTTGACGTCTGCGACTCTTGCGGGAGACTCGGAAACCAAGATCAGCAGTAGGATTGTTCCAGAAGAGCCAATGGTTTGTCCTCTGTCTTGCTGTGTCATTGCCACGGGCTGACACGCACTTGTAGTATATTATTTTGAACTTCGGCATGGCTCGTGAGTAGAGAAACGCGACCGTCTGTGACGTGCGAGAACTAATGTAATTTCATCTCAGCATCCTTCCAACATCAAGACTTTGAACACCTGGTCTTCCCTAGTGAGATGCTAATCGACTACGTGCGAGTGTATCAACGAGAGGACGTGTCACAAGGCGTCGGATGCGACCCATCCAGTCGGCCGACGGCGGATTACATTACCAAGTGAGGACTTCTCGCTCAGATATATATAATCGCTCACCCTGCCCCTGTCTAGACATATGAATGCGTACACGAATCCTAATTTAACGACGTGGGCATCAGCAGGATACCAATTCCCTCGAAACTCGTTATATGACGGGTGCTGACGAGGGGATACCCCTATATGATTCCCATGGCTTGATGTACTACCTATTATTACTAGCTCGCGCGGAGGCGGAGCCACGATCTTCTGCACGATTTGGCGCATCTGTTTCCACGAACTTATTGTTTGTCTACGTATCCCTTTCATGCCTGCTCCCACTTTGCGATTTACCCTCGGACTTATGATGACCACGCCCCACACCCTCATGTCCATGCTGCAGCCCACGTACACTACTTTCTCTCGTCATTCTTTTCTATCTACACATTCTACTCTGGAAGGATAGCCAACACTTTAGGGCTCACGACTATTGGATTGGGTGGGGTTGGCCCAGGACTTGTTCGCATAGATTACGCTCTGTAACATGATTGCTATACCGCGCGAATTGGGGTGAAGTCTGATCCAGGTGCAAATCGCGCGAACCTCGCGAACCTCAGAACCAAGTCAGAACCTTCCTTTTCCATCGACCACTTGCGAGGAGCCGAAGCTTCAAGCTACAAGCTTTGAAACCCTCTCCATCGGTACGGCAACTTTCCTTTACTCCCTTCCCACTTGGTTCGTCTTCTTTGTTTCACTGATCCATATCTACAGATGAGCATTGATCTTTCACTTGATCGCATTAAAAACCTCCTATCACACCTGCCAACGTACACGCGACCCACCATTCACATCGCGGGCACAAATGGGAAGGGCAGCGTGTCGTCGATCGTCTCCTCAATTCTATCAGCGAGCTCTATCGCCGTGGGCAGGTTCAACAGCCCCCATCTAGTATCCGTGCGCGATTCGATCGTCGTAAACGGCAAGTCCGTGAGCTCCGAGGCATACACGCACGCGCTGGAGCTCGTCGAACGAGCAGACGCGGACCACCGCGTCGGAGCGAGCAGCTTCGAGCTCCTCACGGCGACCGCGCTCCTGATCTTCGAGCACGCTGCGCTCGAAGTCGTCGTCCTAGAGGTCGGGATGGGCGGACGGCTCGACGCGACGAACGTGATTGCGGATGCGTGCGTCCTCGTGTCCGCGCTGACGGCCGTCGATCTGGACCACCAGGCATTTCTAGGAGACACCGTGCGCGCGATCGCGACGGAGAAGGCGGGCATCGCGCGGCGCGGGAAGCCCTTCGTCCTGGGCCCGCAGAAGTACCCCGACGTCGTGCAGGCCGTGCGGGAGGCGACCGCGCGCGCCGGCGCGGACCTCATCATCGCGCCTGCCGTGCTCAAGCATGTGTCAGACGACTCGAATGCGAGACGTGCACTTTCGTTTTCGCCGGACGTTTTCCAGAGACCCCCTGCGCAGCCTGTGCTGCTCGCCATGGCGGGCTTTGCAGAACCGGTCCGCGTAGACCTTCCGCTATATGGAGAACATCAGCTGGACAACCTGGCGGTCGCTGCCAGTGTCGTCGATGCCCTTCACACGCATCGATCCTGCGCCCCTCGGCTCTCCTTCCCGAGCCGCATCACGCCCGACACTGTCGCCGAAGGGGTCAAGAACACGCGTTGGCCAGGAAGACTGTCCTTCCACGACCTACCGGGCTCTCTGGACGTCGAACCTAGAGCAAGCCGGCGGAGGACGGTGGTTCTCGCTGACGGCGCGCATAACCCGGCTTCCTCGTCCACTCTCGCGTCCTACATCTCGTACCTCCTTGCGCGAACGATCGATCGCAAAGTACATCTGACGTTCATTTTGGGGCTGTCACACTCGCCGCCGAAGACTCCCGCCCAAACTCTGACGCCTCTCTTCTCTTTCGAGCGGCCGGCGAACGTCGAAGTTGATGTGAGCGTCGCTGTGCTCAGATTCACCCCGGTTGATGGTAT
The DNA here is from genome assembly GCA_022160305.1 of Artomyces pyxidatus. Classification (NCBI taxonomy): domain Eukaryota; kingdom Fungi; phylum Basidiomycota; class Agaricomycetes; order Russulales; family Auriscalpiaceae; genus Artomyces; species Artomyces pyxidatus. Next base: position 121,632 of record MU277211.1, on the reverse strand, counting down.
GCCGTGGGTGCGTTCTGTTCCACCCTCGGAACTAAAAGCGACCGTTACCTCGCTGGTTCCTGGCGTGGACCTGTGGTCAAGGCCAGATGAGGAAGACCCGATGAGCGGGCATGTGCAGCAAGCTTTGCAATGGGCACAGGAGAAACATGCAGATGGGAGAAATGAGGGCGCGAGTCTCCTGATCTTGGCTGGGAGCTTGTACCTTGTAGCAGATTTCTACCGTTGGTTACAGAGTGAGAATCAGTAGAACAACTGTACGTAGACTTACTCGTATGGCCCGGGAGCGCAAGACTTGAGCGCCGGGTATGCGGGCCGCCTGACAATTGCCTTTTTCGGTTACGTGACCTCGACGCGCGCTCCGCCCACGCCGCCTTCGCCTACAGCCTGCGCCCTCTGCCTTTTGTCTCGACACTGTCCTCTTCTCTTCATCCACATTCATCACTGGTGCACACTATATTGGCGCGGCATTCCGCATCCCAGATGCAACTATCTGCAGCGGACCGTGCGCAAGCTAATCTCCTCCAACGCCCACCTCCTTCCCAGCATCGGAACGCGAGCGTGTCCACAAGGTGTGTTTTCTACATGAATGCTTTCCATCCACTGACAGACAATGTGCCACGTACCTATACTAGATCTTGGTCAAACCCTGCGACCCCCATCCAGACGCCTTCCACGACAGAGATGAACAAGCGGCGGCGCCATGACAATCCCTACGCCGCAGGCCGGATGTCGAGCAACCTTCGCAATGAATTGGGAAATCCCAACAAGGATGCAACACCTGTCGCTCATTATAAGGATTCGCGCCCTTCGAAACGCAAGAAGGTAGACTATCAGCCACATATACCCGCATCCCGCGTCGAGTCCTCCAAGGCACGCGGGCAGATACTACCTCGGGCCTCTCCCCACGGTGCCGTGACGTCGTCCTCTAGCGATCCGCGTCAAGAGATAATTGACATTGACGGCTTGGATGAAGATATCGGGCAACGTGTGGTACAACGTCCCCCTTCACCCGACCTCCTTGATATCATTACAGGGAGAGTCAGCGACGAACCACTCTCCCAGGTCCAATACGCTAGTCGCTATGATGCACATCGACAACCAGACGGAGAATCGACGAGTCGAGTTCGCAAGGCCGTCGATCCCGACTGGGGAGATGATCACGACTCCGTTCAATCGGCGAGTGGATTTGACGAGGAGCCTGCGGCTCGCAGACCATCTAACAGGAGGACCCCTACTGGGGAGACGCTGTTTCCGGGAGTGCAAGACAAGATAGGGATCATCGAAAGCAAAAGCAAGGCGTTCAGCACTACCGGTAAATTGACCGATCTTAGTCTTCTTGCAAAGCAGCCCGTGAAGTCGAAGATGAGAGGAAATCAGGTTCGTGTCATTTCTCGAGCTGCCGCACAGACCAATTTAACCTGGCGGAAGTTGCGCATGGAACGCGAGCCAATCCAAGATCCCATAGCGACAGCTTCGTCTGGTTTCACATCTGGCAAGAGGAAGGCTCAGGCGGCGCGTCGGGTTATCAATTATATGCCCATATCTTTCTGGGTGGTGGGTTGCGAGCTCTGTTCCGATGGTGACAAAAGACGTTCCATCATCGAGTGGAACAGTCACACGAACGATGTGTTCTGGAGGAGATCTAATCCTGACGGGTCGGAATTGCTTCTGTCCTGGAAGGGCAAAGATGTGCAGTCGATCAAAGCCATAGACCCCAAGGTATGTAGTATCCTCGACTACGTTACGTTCAGCGAATATCTTCGTCTCAACGAACCCACAGAGGATCCAAGTCGATGCTATGATACAGATTCAATTCCAAAGAGGTTCGTCAGTCCCCGGGGCTTTCGCAGGCTCCTTGGAGATAGGTGCGAATGACGTACAGTGCGTGTTACGTGGCTTAATGACTCGTGTTTAGGTTCGACACACCACGATGGTCGTCTGACTCTTCAGTTCGACACGAAGCGAGACGATTGGGACGTGGATACTTACTCGGACCTTCTCGACGGGCTACGACGTGAAGCGCAGGTAGAGTGGATCGAGTTGAGAGCTTCGCTTGATCTTTATCATTGTAAGTTGCTGACGAAATTACGTCTCAATGCAACACAGCCACGCAGGCCAAATCTCAGTGATGAATGCTGCACGAGAGGCTTTGGAATACAAGGCAAAGAAAGACGAGCGTAGCCAGGGTATGATGGAGATAGACCAACCATCTCTGCGTGGTATTTCCTCGAAGCCCAAGCCGAAACCTACATAGTGAGATCCCAATGCGTCAGTAAGTCCTACTACACCTACTGATAGCGCTGCAGCCATGGCAAGGATCATGCACCGGAACCCGTTCGACGTTCGTCACGGTTATCTGGTCAAGATATTAAACAATTATCCCCTAGACCCGATCCCGATGAAGTGTGAGCGACAAGCCACTGTGCACTCCCAAGGTACTGATTCTTCTACAGCATCCTGGGCTATCGATCTGGCACAGGCTCCTTGAACATTACGAACGCCGACCTAGGTCGTTTGAAGCCAGGTGAATTCTTAAACGACACTCTCATAGAGTTTGGTCTCAAGTAAGTGCTGCATACATGACACTTTCTGCGTTATTGAGGTGAGTGTAAGACTCTGGTGGGCCGATATACAACAGCAGAATCCTCAGCTTGCCGAAGAGATCCACGTTTTTAATTCGTTCTTCTACAAGAAGCTTTCGAACAAGAAGTATGCGCCACGTTGTATTTGATTGGCTCTGATCTCACTCTTGAAATTTCGTAGTCCTGAGGATGGTTACCAGAGCGTTCGTAAATGGACCCAGAAGTTCGATCTATTCAAAAAGAAATACGTCATCGTCCCTATCAATGAGAAGTTCGCACCTCCCCTTCCATGTTCTCTCAATCTATACTCACGTCATATGTTAGTCTGCACTGGTATCTTGCAATCATATATATGCCCGAATATGTTCTGCAACCTCCTCCTGCCGATAAGTCAGGACTCGCCCTTCGTAGGTCTACACGACACTTGGGAGTGGACCTGGAAGCGACAGACGCTGCACACAGTGCAGAATCTGTAACCACTGCCACTTCATCATACCCTACACCAGATGACTCTCCTGTACCTGCAACACCCCATTTTCTCGGTCCCCCACTTCATGATCCCCGTCGTGACGGTCTTCCTACCGACTCTCTGATCGCCGAAGCATCATTGCTCGAGGATCCGTCCGCAGAAGCGTCGATACACAAAGCCTTGGGATCCCCTTCTCGCTCGGCATCCGTAGTTCCCGCCACACCAGAAGCCGATCGAGTCGAGGAGGAGAACGACGTCGAAGCTATGATCAGGGTCAATAACGCCGACTTTGCGACTCGTTCCTTATCTAGGATGTCGCTGGAAGCATCTGCAGATCCTGTCTCCGAGGGTTCATCGGAGGATATCCAACTTCTCTATCCTCGGTCTGCCTCACCTGTCGGTGCAGCCCTTGAGGTAACAGCAGCAGCAGAAAAGGCAAATATAGCAGCCAATTCACTGGCATCAAGCACAAGGAATGACGGGCGATCCACATCGACCTCTGGAGTATCTCCTCACACTTTTTACGGAAAGAGTGGCATGGAAAAGGGAAAGAGGAAGGCAACACCTTTCCCAGATTCGTGGCCGACGGTAGCTCGAGACGACTTGATGGATGTGGAAGAGGTAGCCGACCCCTTCGAGTTCTCTGATACTGAAGACGACATTCCTAGGTGTGTGACGTGCCGTCTTACCTTGCCTCATGCTAACTCGCGATGCAGCGGCTCTCAAGTCACGCAGATATACATCTTCGACTCCCTTTCTTCAAAGCATAAGCGAGCTATCGATCGGCTAAAAGTGTACCTCCAACTTGAGGCCAAGGACAAGAAAAATCTAGACAAAGAGGCGACAACCGTGCCCGAAGGCAAGCATGCTCTTGTAAATCGCCCTTTATATTCGCAATTTCTTTGTTCCGTCCTAACAAATCATCTCCTATAGGTGCCGCATCAGCCGAACTACTGTGACTGCGGTATCTATTTATTGCACTTTGCCAAGACGTTCATGAAGAATCCGGCGCTTTCATCCCAAATCATCCATCAAGTAGGTTGTCTTACAGTCCACGTTCTGTTCTGGTCAGTTGCTAAGTATCCGTGCAGACAGGATCTCCTCAGAAGGTCAAAGGCAAGCGCTCTCCCCATGAGCATTGGGATGGTGCATCCGTAGGCACATACCGCGAAGAGCTCTCTATGCGAATCAAGGAGATGTCCGAAGCCTGGAAGAGAGAGCGAACAGAGCGCGAGGAGCAGAAGAAGAAGGAGGAAGAGGCTACTCGGGAAGCGAGCGGGGAGAAGGATACGCCGGCAGCGTCAACAAATGTGGAATCCGATTCGGACATCGAAGTCGTGCAAACAGTAGAACAGCCAAAAACGCGCAAGGGACGGAAGAAGGCAACGGGGCAAACTAAGGGTGCTGCTGCGCGGATACGGTGATAATTGACCCCTTACCATAATCTCTTTCTTGTTCACTATTCCCGTATAATTTGCATTGCAACATCACTGTATTCATCATTCTGTATGTACTGACTGTTTACACTAGATAGCGGTATTCATCCTATCAATATCTTCTCAGGGCTCTTCACCTCCAATTGTTCTCCACAACGCAGCACCGATGTCATCCGTCAATGCTGAGGTCACACGTGGCAAGTTCTTATGAGTATCAGAGTATGTACTACTCTATTCCTGTCTCGACGCCGTCACCCTGCAGTCAAGTCTCACGACTGCCCGAGCCGGTCTTGAAGCGTGCTTGAAGCTGACTAGATTGAGGGTTACATCGGGTCTCTGGCACTGCATGCGCCGAGGAACGAGGGGACGCCTCCGGCGAACAAGGTATGATGCTATGGGTTGTGAGTCGGCGGCACTAGCAGTGAGGGCCGCGCGAGAACGTTGTATGGCCTGGGCACCTGCATACGTTCGTTCTATATTGCAACTGACTTCAAGCCCGATCGTTCTCGACGACCCCTCATGCGAGAACAGGTCACAGCATGGGCGCCTGGGCAATCAGCGTTGCATCAGACAACCCATGCACCGACATGTCTCATGTTCATGCGATCGGACCAAGATGGGTTTCAGCATAGCACTGGCAGACGCGGCGTGCAAATTGAAAGGGCCCAGATGCATTACCTGTTCTTTCATAATGTACGAACATGGTGAAGGGAAAGACAGTTCGTGGCTCAGGTAGTGTGAATGCGAATGGTAGTCAACGTAGGCGTCTGACGCGAAGGGGTATCAAAAATGCAAAGTCTTTCTTGAAATGCAAGCGTGTCTAGATAAGTTAATCAAAAGAGCGGACGGGAGGCGGGTCGCGTAGGACACCAATCCCAGATAACAGCCTCAATTCCGCACTCTCAATGAGACGTGCGGTTCAGATGCCGTTTCCTGTGGGGCACGGGGGGCGGGACATGTATGATGTGGAGGGGAGATCCGGTGGGTGCCGGGCCAGGTGAGGCGTCACGACGGGCGACTGTGTTGGTTGGCGATACGTGGGGCGATGAGGAGGTAGGGCCGACGGCGCCCGTGAGTTTGGCAGAGGATACGTGCGTTGAGGACGCCACGCCAATGCTCTCGTTTGCACTTCCACCGATGGCCTTCGGCTGTTCGTTGGGCGAGGATTTGTGCGAGATATACATTCCAAGACCAATGCCAAGGCCGACCAACTGTGAATAGTAGGTTGTGATACTTATCACGACACGGAGACGAAAAAAGTGCTTACAGCAAGGAGAATGAGACCGACGATCCAAACCCAACGCGACATGCGAGTGGTTCCGTTCTGGGTCTTCCGAAGCCAGGCACTGCAGGCATATATATGAGCCCGAACAAGCGGTCGACGCAGAACGATATGCTTACCTCTGCTTCTGAGAAGGCGACTTCTGTCTCTCCTCCTTTGCTACCATGCTGAACCGTCTCCAGAAGTCATCGCCCTTCTCACCACGCCTCGGCAACAGCTTCTCTTCAGAGTTTCCACGCATAATTGAATCCGGGCCAAATTTGACGTCCTGTGTAGGGGCCACCTTCGCAGGACGAGCGAAGACAGGCTGTATGGGGGTCATTGTGGGCGGCAGAGGGTGAGGAGTGCTGGGCACGGGGATAGGGCCGGGCTTTGGAGGGCCCATGGCCAAAGCAGCGGCTGGGGGCACACGCGGGCCGTTGTACGAGTTGGGCAGACCCGGAGGATTATGAGGCATGTGGCCGTCTGGCGACGGCGAAGGCTGAGGCATACGGAGGCCGCCAACAGGTGCCGCATAGCCTGGCCTAGGTGCTGCGAGAGGTACAGGCATCTGCTGTGCTTGAGGGGGTTGCATTTGTGATGGCTGTGGAACAGGCATCTGCTGATGCGACGTCGGGTGCTTGCGGCGTTCATCGTCGTCTTCGTCGTCCGAATCCATATCACCGTTCATGAGAGCCATCCCAAGGCTGCCTACGCCTGAGTGACGGTTCTTCTGGTCAAGATATCCATCGTAACTGAGGAGGATGTCAGGTTGATCTTGGTGACGGATACGAAAAGCTGTCGTACTGGTTGTAAGCCGAACTTCTGGCATTCGGATCCTGCTGAGGTGGCTGCCTATACCTAGGCTGCGGCTGAGGGTTCGCGAAGTGGGAATCGGGTTCGTTGGTGGCAAAAGGGGGTCTGCCTGCGAGAGGAGAGGACTGATATGCTGGGGCAGCCATGTGGGGATATGTTTCAGATATAGAGCGACGAGCGTGGGCTAAAGAAAGTGTAGTAGAGCGAGTGGACGTCTCAGCAAGCCAAGACTGCGTAAACGGAGGCCCAGAGGAGAAAAAGACAAAGAAAAGAGGAGAACAGGAGAGTATGGGAGGAAGAGACGACAGACAAGAATCAAGGAGCCTCGGCTAATTTCCGCTCTGATCCCTGTTGCCAAACACGGCAACCGTTGATTGTCGCGACTTTGCTCGCTCTTCTTCACTCGAAGAGGGTTATGCATCTGACGGCTCAATCCGATGCTCATCCTGAATTCGAGTATATCTTGTACAGCAGCACTAAGGAAATACCTGGAAAAAAACCCCGTGTTTTGGCTGTCTCGTCTCAGCCACAAGGGCGTATACGTCACGTGTTCTTTGATTGTTTGTGTTTGTCGCGACGCGACGCGGGCATTTCGCGTCGCTCTTCTCGCTTCGTCCTCACCCTATCACCACCACTATGGCCAAACGCCGCGTTACAGTCGAGGACGACGTCGAGGACAGGAGCGAGGGAAGCTCATCGGGCGCGAAACGCGCTCGTTTTGACAGACACGATCCCGAAGTCATCAATTACCAACCAGAGCCCGTCGATGAGCCACAGCCAACAAGGTCGAGGGCAAGACGGAGGGCCGTCGACGACGAAGACGTTATGAACATCATTGGAGAAGACGAAGCCGATGTTGTCGACTTTCGCGACCAACATGCCGATGATGAAACGGCCGAAGCTAGGTTTGAGGAGGAGCATGAGGAGGAGATTCGCGAGTCTATCCGCCAGAGAAATAAGCTACAGGGCGTGCGTCTCTTCCATCCTGGACGCCTTCAGCTTTTTTGAACATGTCTAACTATCTCCTCACTTAGGGTGTCGCGAAATTTGGCATCATCGAAGCTGTCGAGATGCACCAATTCATGTGCCATAAATACTTGACTTTCAAGTTCGGCCCTCAAATCAATTTTATCATCGGTACGACTTTTTTTTTTTTCGTTAAACGTACGCTGAAAAGCTGAGCCGTAGGTCACAATGGAAGTGCGTATTCCTTGCTCTTCCCCGTCGACAGAAGACGCGTCTCAGAGCGCGTTTTTGTCACGGTTAGATTACTCGACGTTCTAATCTAATGTCATAGGTGGTAAAAGTGCTGTGCTGTCTGCCATCACTGTTGCCCTCGGTGGCAAGGCCACATCCACTGGTCGCGGCAACGGTTTGAAGGCGTTCATACGCGAAGGACAATCGTCAGTAAATTCCGCTTCAGGTTTCCAACAATCTTCTGACACTTCTACGGTAACCAGTGCGTCCGAAGTGTCCATCCAATTGAAGAATCAAGGAGAAGAGGCTTACAAGCACGACATATATGGCGACAGCATTATCATTACTCGCACTTTCACAAACCAAGGGTCTTCCTCCTACAAGATCAAGTCCAGGGACGGCAAGCTCATCTCTACCAAACGAGAGGAGCTCTCTGCTATATGCGATCACATGAATATTCAAGTCGACAATCCTATGAATGTCCTCACTCAAGGTTGGTTGCATGCGCGCCTTGAGGATAGACTCTATTGACTAACTTCTTATAGATGCTGCTAGGCAATTTTTGAGCGCCTCCCACCCTAGCGACAAGTATAAGGTGAAGCTTGGAATATGACCATTGTACCTCGTTTATTCTGCTGACATGACGTCGTTTCCAGTTCTTCTTGCGTGGAACCCAACTGAGCCAATTGAGCGAGGAGTATGAGACGTGTTTGGAAAACATCTCACAGACGACCAAGGTCCTCATGCGCAAGAGGGAAGCTATCCCAGACCTGCAGGCTCAGTTCAAGGAAGCCTCCGCGCGTTTCCAGGAAGCCTCGAAGGCTCGAGAGCAAAGGCATAAGGCGGATGAACTCAAGAAAGAGTTGGCTTGGGCGCACGTGGGCACGAAAGAGGATGTTCGTGATCACGCTCAATATTCTCTGCCAGATTCGCTGATGCGTGAGCACTCAGGAACTCAGGGATCGTATGAAAGAGCGAGAGAAGTTGGAGCGCCGTCTCCCGAAGATTCAACAAAGCTTGACGAGCGCAGAGGTATGACACTTGTCTAAAAAATAAATTGATCTCACTGGCACTGTCATCAGGCCAAGTTCCAAGCTGCGACACTCGACGTCGAAAGGCTTGAACAGGAGCACGAGACTCTTGGCAACGTTGAGCACCTGCGGGGCAGGAAACGCGAGTTGCAGGAGCTCATCCGTACGAATAAGAACAAGATCATGGACTTGAAGGTAGGAAATCGTTCTCGTATGAGTTGCAGGAAATTTAACCTTGTATTCCTGTCTAGAACGAGGAAAGAACAATGAGCGATAGTATTCTGGCTGTCAAGCGTCAAATCGAAAGCTTGGAGTCCCGTATCCACGCTGAACAGGCGAAGAGCGCTGCACACTCTCAGACCCAAGTCGACGAGCTCAACGCGAGGTTCGAACAGACGAAGGACGAGTTGCGGTCGGCGGAAGAGCAGCTCAGGGAGCTCGAGCGCGAAAGCGAGACGAAGCGGTCGGAGGCGCAGGCCGTACGCACCCAGGCGGAAGACGCCGAGCGAGAATTGCGCACCGCTCAGAAGGATGTCAGCGATGCCAACGAGCAAATCACTCGCTGCAAGGAACAGCAAAACAACTCGCTCGCACCGTACGGTAGGAACATGAATGCGGTCCTCGAACAGATCGGTCGTATGCGGTGGCATGGTCAGAAGCCTGTGGGCCCATTCGGTACTTTCGTCAAGGTCAAGGACCCGAAGACGTGGGCACCATTACTCCGCAGTGTCCTCGGCGGATTCATGACTTCTTTTGCTGTTACCGACGCCCGAGACATGCCCGTTTTGAAGAAACTCTTCCGAGAGAGCGGAAAGTGAGCCTTTTGTCCCATAATATGACAATTTCTGCATCTGACTGCGTCGTACAAAGCCCGGGTATCAACATCTTCGTCAGCGAGGTCGATCTCTTTGATTACCGTGAGGGTGAATTGGACCAACGCTACTTCACAGTACTCCGTGCCATCGAGGTACGTTGTTAGTGGGTATATATGCCAACGCGTTATTCATCTACTTTGTGCAGGTCTCCGACGAATACGTGTTGCGGATCTTGATCAATCAAGCCAACATCGAGAGAACTCTGTTAGCCAGGACGCGCAAGGAAGCCGATGAACAGCTGAAGGAGATTAGAGGTGGTGGTGTGGGTGTGGCAGCGGACATGTATCGCGTCAGGCGCTATCCGTACGTTTCTCTCTACTACAGAAATGAGGCGTAGGTCACCCTTCTTTGCTAGCGATGGCGGTGGGCAATCGAGTCCTATTCAAGTAGTTCGATCAGGCGACCCGCGCAACCTTTTGTTCACAAACGAAGATGCAGACTCCCAACTCAGGTGAGAAATTCAAAGATACTTGTTCCTCACTGCAGCCTAACGCTTCACGTACTAGGCGGTGGCAGGAACACGCCCAACAGGCCGACGCGAAATGCCGGGAAATCAATAAAAGAACATTGGAATCCCGTCAGCAGTTCACAGAGCTGCAGAAGGCTGCTGAGGCCTGCAAGGTTTGTTTCCTCAACAAGGTCACGCTATCTGGTTTTAACTATTTTTCAGGCGCAAGCAGGTCGTCTGCATCGTAGCATTATGACTTTGAAGCGAACCCGCGATCAAATACAGACAGAGATCAACGATAGCGTTCTCGTAGAGACGTCAGGATTAGACGAGGCTTTGCAGGTAGAGTGACAACCTCGAGGTATCAGTCTTGATCGTTGACATATAGTTGTTCAGGAAATGGTTCGGGAAAGAGAGTCCATTCGTGCTCAGTTTGAAGCGGTGGAGCAGCAGAAGCTGAAGTATGACGAAGCTCAGAAGCCTTTGGTTGAGGAAATGAATACAATCAAGGAGCAAGAAAACGAATTCGAGGGCAGACGCCAGGCGGCTGCGGTGCGTCCTTCTTGCCTTTTATTATGCTCTTGGGCTCATGTGTTGCATTCAAGGCGAGGATTGAGCAGGCCGTCGAAAGACGCCTTGAAGCGCAGAATGAGCAAGGTCATTACGCTAGAAAGCTCGCCGAAGAGCAGAAGAAAGTTGACGATGCTAAGGCGGTGGAGGATGCTGTCCAGAAGGAGTTCGAGGTACGCGGTCATACATTCGACAGATGAATTGCACTCATCTATACGGACTTAGCTCTGGACAGCCAAGGCAGAAGAATATTGCGCCCGGGTGGAGAACCCACGCAAGGCCGAAGAAGTCCAGCGCAACCTCGACTCGGTCCAGAAGGCGTTGAAGGACCGGGAGAAGAGGTAACTGAAGCTTTTACCGGTACGGGTCAGTGAACTAACTCATCCCAGGCATGGAGCGACCGTCGAAGAAATGACCCTCGAGGTAAACAAAGCACAACTTGCTCTCGACACTGCGCAAAAGGACCTGAAGATCATGGTTGCACTGAACAAGGTGACTTTTTAAGACGCCGACGTCTTGGGGCATATATTCACGCGATTTATGTAGGCGTTGAAGGCGTCCCTCCGTATCCGTCTGCAGAAATGGCACGACTTCCGTCGTCATATCGCCTTCCGTTGCAAGGTGGTGTTCCAGTACCATCTTTCTAACCGTGGCTACTTCGGCAAAGTTCTTTTCAATCATCAAGACGGAACTCTGCAGCTCAAGGTGAGTCCGAACTCCGTTTGTTTATGGCGCGTTGTGCTAACTGTCTGTACTTGTAGGTGCAAACGGATGATCTGAACAACACGCAGCAAGGCAGTCGTGACAAGGACCCTAGGTCTTTGAGCGGTGGCGAGAAATCGTTCGCCACGATCTGCTTGCTCCTAGCTATGTGGGAGTCCATTGGCAGCCCGATTCGCTGCCTTGGTAATTGCTACATTCTTCTCCGTCATCGTTATCCTGACAACATGCTCCACAGATGAATTCGATGTGTTCATGGACGCCGTTAACCGGCGTATTAGCATGAAGATGATGGTGCGTACCGCTTATAACTTGACAGTTACGCCTGCCGACGCATTACGTTCTCTTTTTCTAGATCGACACAGCAAACTCGTCTGACGGAAAGCAGTACGTGCTTATCACGCCCCAAAACATGCAGAACATCCATGTTGGTACGACGGTGCGCGTGCATCGCATGTCCGACCCCGAGCGTGGCCAGGGAACTCTGGCGTATGGGAGTTCCGTCGCTTGAGACGACGTCGGTCTACACCTTGCTTCTTTATTGCTGCGTTTATTGGCTCTTGCTCTCGTCCACCTGCTCGGTCCTGCAACCAGCTATGGTTCCGCTTCCTCATCACCTGCATATAAATCCTCAGCCATCCCGTAATGTGTCTATATCTTTCCCTCTTCCCGTACTCGTGGCGCTGGTGCCCCACCAGCAGTCCGATGATTTGGGCTGGTACTGGCACCCCTTTCATTATACCAGAATATTGCTCTACTTCTCCGTACCTAACCTTTATCATTGTGTATTGAGTTACGTCTTCTTTTGAAACCAACTAGACACCTGACAGAGAGTAGCTAATTTCTCTCAAACCCGTGGCTGCAAAGTGTGGACCTACATCACCAGGGGTACGTGCTTATCTTGCCCTGCAAGTGGAAGAACGCCTTCGGAGGCCCAGATGGAAGGATGACCTTAGCCAATCCAATTCTAGGTTTTTAGTTCTTAGAATTGCTACTGTCTCGAAAATTCAAAGTCCACCGTTTCGAGAATACATCAAGCCGTGCGTTATTAGACGAGCCAGCAGGCTCCGAGTCGAGTCGAGGCAACCGGCCTTCTTCGGCACAATGAAGTCTACAGCCGGTCAGCGAAGCCTGTCAACTTCTCAACGTCGTGACGGAGCGACACAACCCAACTCAATAGGGCTCGCGTGATTCGCAGGCGCCTTACACCCCCATAATGTCCGATACAAACATGGACCTCTCCCACACTGTCAGTGTCACTATAGCGTCATGGCCCTTCTTCCTAATCAAGTGGCGACTTACAACAGCTTACAACGGCGGCGATGCGTCTTTTCATTATGTGAAATCAAAACCTTAGCTACAGCTTCCAAAGTACACAGACGGAGCGCGCGGATCCAAGGATTTCATTTAGCCTTCGCACCGGCCTGCACGAGGCTCTCGCCGTTGTCCTTGAACTTCTTCAACTCAGCCTTCCACGGCTCCCACGCACCGCCATATTTCTTGAGCAACTCTGCGAGTTCCGCGCGTTGCTCCGTCTGCGGAGAAGGTCATGTCAGCAGGCAGGGCAGGGGCGCACGGCACTCACGATGTTCGCGGGCTCCTCCCCGCCGTAGACATCGGTGAACATCTCCTTGAGCTCGTGCCGCTTCATGCCCTCGGCGCGCTTGAACGCGCGCATGACGTCGCTCTTCAGCTGCGCTTTAAGCGCCTCCTCCTCATCATCTGACCACCAGCCTTGTGAGTGCAGAAACAAGCGGAAGCGCGCTATCGGGTTATCTATGCGCTTCCGGTCTTCGACTTCTTGTCTTGGCCGATAGGCAAAGGAGTCATCCGACGTCGAGTGGTGCCCGACGCTGTGTGTCAATTAACGTTAACCCAATTTCCGAGGCAGAGTCTGCAGAAAGTGGAGCACGCGCACCGGTATGTCATCGCTTCGATGAGCACGCCCCTGCTGTTGTCTACACAGCGCCTTCGGGCTTCTCGCGTCGCAGCGAGCACCGCGAGCACGTCATTCCCGTCGACGCGAATCGTATCCATGCCGTACCCTGCGCCCCGGGCTGCGATGCCGTCACCGAAATACTGCTCCGACGACGGCGTGGAGATGGCAAAGCCATTGTTCCGTGCCACGAAAATGGTCGGAGACGGGATGGTGGACGCGAAGAGCATCCCTGCGTGGAAATCGCCTTCAGAGGCCGCGCCCTCGCCAAAGTACACCGCGGCGCAGTTCTTTCCCCGGCGCAGCGGGTCTCGGCGGAGGGCGTACGCGACGCCGGCTGCTTGTGGAATCTGCGTGGCCAGCGGCGACGATATCGTGTGGAAGTGGTATTTGGGAGAGCCCCAGTGCTGATTAATGCTGTGATGAATGTCAGGGGACAGCTGGCAGAGATACATATACGTACGACCGGCATCTGACGTCCCTTACTTGACATGTCGTCTTCGTTCCCGAAACACTGGGACATTGCAGCGTCGATACCCCATCCTCGCCAGAGAAGTACGCCCATCTCACGATATTGCCCTGTCATATGTGAGTTTTGAGAGAGAAACAGTTGTGGTTGGCATACCTAGAACTCTGCATATGCACGTACAGTGAACATTCCAAGGCAGAAGACGTAGTCAATAAAACGTACTCATCGTCTGGTGCCAATGCGGCTGCGGTACCGATGATCGTCGCTTCTTCACCATACTGGTGAAGTATAAGGCTATCGCAGATGGAAGATCAGCATCCAGTGGACTCACCGCTGTCATCTATGCGCGTCATGGGCGTTAGTGGATGGCAACTTCACATACGGCGAGATTTATTACATAGAATGATATCTTCCCTTGTCGCTGGATATTATACAACAGGTTATCCATGGTTGGCAAGAGAACCATGTTTTCATATCTGAGAAGATGTGAGCTCAATGATAGGCGCGTGAGGAGGGATGTCATCACATCTTGCGTGCAAGCTCTCTGTCGATCTGAGGCCCGCGTATAGCTCAGAATACTGACCAGAGAGAACATAGGCACGCGTACCTGTGGAAGCTCCGCACCCTCTATGAGGTTGCCGACACCATCCAAGACCCTGTAGGTCGGTATTTGCTTTCCGTCTCCGGTGACGGAGTTGAAGAAGTGCAGTTTCGAAGTTATGGGCGATTGAGTGCTCGGAAGAATTCCGTGACCCTCTGTCGTGCTGTGGGAGACAACGGTGGACATAAGGCGAGAACGTGCGCGTACATGGTGGGCACAGCGTCGAGCGAGGACTGTGCAGATCATGGTGGAAGGAGAATCCGGGGTAACTGCAGGCTCGCAATAAATTGAATATTGCGCAGGATCCGGGGAACACGTGACATTGGGCGCGTCGGCCCGAAATGGCAGGCGTGTGCCGCGTAGATGTCCGGGGTCGCCGGGCGCAAGACGCTGTCGGTTGAACTCTCATCGAAGATACCCTGAAGATACCTATCTGTTCAGTGGCAGGATCTGTCTTCGCTGCTGTGAGAGTTTCAATTTGAGTTCACAAACTGGTACACTCGTGATCTGCGGGGAATCGCTGGTTGTCATGGTGGCGCGGAAGTATCTGCCGCTTCACGTCACTTTCCTTCGATTTAGAGCACTCTCCGCAATATTCTTGCTTGGCAACGGAAACGATAAAGCTTACTCAACTTCCATCATGTCCACTATTGCGCTTCGGCGAGCTTCCACTGTTCCAAACGAGGCTGTTTCGCGGTGAACTCAAAATCCTGTACAAGACGCGTTCTGCGCAGAACCCACGGAAACAAGATGTAAAGGGAGCGGGAAGGACACGCCCGACCATCGTCCGATTGCCGGACAGGCCAGGGCGGGAGACCGCACAGACGTGGCCGCCAGAGTCAGATTCTTCGAGATTCTTTTTGATGTTATTTCGATTTACAAAGGCACAGTTCGCAGGACTCGGAGAAGGACGCTAATTCGACACGTCAAGTCGTCGCCCGGCGGCCTTATAGTTATTTCTTCTCATCTTTCCCCCTCGTCTCTTCTTTCTCCCTTCAGACTGCATGCACGTCTTTTCGCTGCAATAGCGACGTCGCTGTATCGACATTAGTGGCCATGCTCTCCGCCACCCTGGTGTTGGTCGGCTTCTTGGCCTTTGGACCGCAGGCCGTCCTTTCGAACTTTCAATCTATCTCTTTTTCTACCATCGAGCAGTGCGGCTCTTTCAATGTTTCCTTCAATGGCGGCAAGGCCCCCACCTCCCTACCCCTTACGCTCACGGTCCTTCCCTTCAACGCGACACCTATTTCTATCCCTATTCCTCCGTCGTCTTGGAACGATACCACGAACATCGGTGCTTACATCACCTTTCTCCCCCTCGCCGCAGGAACGACCTTGGTCGCGTCCCTAGACGATGCCTCTGGCAATGGCCAAGGGCTCGTCTCGGATGTCATCCAGATCGCGCCCTCCTCGAATTCGTCGTGCCTCCCCTCTGATGACTCCCAGCCTCAATCCCTGTTCACTTTGCGCACCCCACTGTCCCAATGCGAGAACTTCACTGTAGAGTTCAACAAGGATGTTGACTCGCAACCGCCTTTCATCCGAGCATTCGTACCTAAGGGCCCCTCGTTCAATGTCCAGCAGAACCTTCCCCTTCCATCCGACCCTTCGGATACCGGCTCCTACTTGATGAACGTTACGGGCGGCCAGGAAGTCGCCTTACTCTTTAATGATGAACAAGGCAATCTCCGGGTGTCGGACATATTCACGGTGGGGGGCGATAACTCGAGCAGCACTGCGTGTTTGAGTGCGGGAATCTCAAATCCGACCACGGTGCCCGTAAGCACCACTCAGACTTCTTCGGGATTGTCAAAGTGCGTTCGATCATCAGTTGCCGGCTTTCAGGCCGTTGTGTACTGACGGATGCAAATCTAGGACGGCGATGATTGTGATCCTCGTTGCCTCTATCGCCATTTTCATGACCGTCTCGGTCCTTTTGGTGATCTATATCCGCAGCGATCGCCGTACTCGTGCGGCCCAGGCCAAGACGTTGGTGCACGTCGAGGCAGGACCTGTGTATATACCAGGGCCAGCACATGAGAAACCTACACCTCCTCCCCGTCCTCCCCGTCCTTCGCATACCCAGTTCGACCCTGCCCGCCTGGTCAGAGCGCGGCCCGATGCCCCGCAGGGGAGATACCTGACGGACCCTCCGTACCAGTACGATTCATCCCCGGGATCATCTCCACCCAACGGCAACTCCGTACTACTCGCCTCACGCCCGGGCGTCCCCCACATCAACCGCCCCCCCGCGGGGCGCTCAAGTCGCGAAGCTGCCGACACCCTCAGCACGGGATCGAGCGCGCGCCCCATCTCGTCGATTGACATCGAGGGTATCCTCAACATGGCCTCCACCAGAACTCCGACCGAGCTGTACTACGCAGAGGCGCTCACGCCTCAAAGTGGAGTCGTCTTTCCTAGGTCACCGCGGGAGCCCCTGAGCCCCCCAAGCACTGGGAGGAGCCCCGGGCTACTGGGGGAGCGAAGCACGCAGAACCTCGACGTCCCGACGTCAGCCACGCCGTACGGGAGGTTCTCAACATTCACTATCGACACTCGGAGTGGCGCGCCTGCGGGTCCGACGGTGACAGGTGCTTCTCTCGGGACCGTGCAGTTAGATCCTTTCGAGGATCCTACGGCAATCTCGAAAGGCGTCCCACAGGGCATTCCGCGAGCTTAGGTGGCAGGGCACTGGAACGCTCTTTTCCGGGGTTCTTCGAGAATTGAAGATCATTCACGCACGTCGACGTTTCGCTGGACACGACTACTCAGGTACTAACCAGTTTACTATTTTTCTGGCTCATTGACTCTCCTTTATCTTTTCCTTTCACGTTCAGCGGCCTCTGCCACGTGGAATTGTAGCACGCGTACTTCGTCTTTGGACACTTCACACTCTTATTTGACGTTCGATAGTCACTGTATCATAGTTTCTTCGGGCTTCCCTTCATGATGACATGTAGATTCGCCTGTCAGGAGAATCGTGGAGAGATAGCATTGTTAGACGTGGGCCCTCGACATACTGAAAGCACTACAGATCTGTGTCTCTGGCGGAGATTGAGGTCTTATGCTGCCTTTTGGACGCTCACGACGATTAGCGTGGAGTATCGCTCGGCATCGGCTAGGATAGCAGACCCCTGGCGAGCTCTGCCTTCGCGCGATAGTTCGTCGCTGCTGGCCATAGAGAGTAAGTAGATATCCGGAGCCTGCGCAGCGTTCTCGTCAGCACCAGCGCACAGTTCAATGACGGTCATCGCAAACCGTAGAGTACAAATATATTCACCTCGACATCTACTCCTCGCGCGGCAGTTTCTCAGCAGCTTCGCGCGCCTTGCGCCGCCCGCCCATCATGATGTCCACATAGTCTGCGCCGCCCAGCACAGGCCCCGCCGCCCCGGGCTTGCGCTTCGCCGTCTTATCCTTCAACACGGCCTTCTTCTTTGCCGCAGACGTTGCGGACACGACCTCAGCCTCCCGCGCGCCTGGAGCACTCGTCTTTTTCTGCGGTAAGAGCGGAGCATCAGCGGGCGTGTGAGCGCGGCGAGGACATGGACGCACCACGGCACGCACCACGGCACGCTTGTGTAGCTTCGCGCTTCTGCCCATGGTGATTATCAAGGGGAGTGGCAGGCGCGATTGTCGAGTATAGGGCGGGCAGCCCTCGGGAGCGGAAGCGGACGCGGAAGGTGAGAACGGTGAGGTACTAATGCGAGAAGAGCTGCAAAGAGCTGTCCCGCGTTGTCCGCGCAAATCTCGCGATGGTTCTCCGTGTGTGATTTTGCCGGCGCGTCCAAGTGGAGTCTCGCACGGTTCCGAGTCGAGTCCACGGCCATGCACTTGGCGGCAACTTGGCAGACGTTCTGCGGACATGTCAATCTTCGAGAGCTCCCGATGGCGTCCAGTTAAAAGTCCCTATCTATCTCACAGGGAAAGAGGAGTAGATGCCTCTAGAGGCGTAAATAATGTCACAGCCGGAGGAAAGTGAACATGCAAGTCGATCTCCTGCTCGACATAATACAGCGATGATCCATAAATGTGAGCCCGCGAATTATACTATAGTACAGGGAGTACAACAGGAAGATCAGGTTCCCCTTTTTTACTGGTCTTTTACCAGTTCCACATCTGCGTCAAGGCCCCGCGCAGCTCTCCAGACCGCATTCCGGCGCCCACGCACACCCTCCCGTAACCTATCCAGCACAGGAACCGTCTGTTCCCAGTTGATGCAGGCATCTGTGACCGACTGCCCATATTTGAGACCTGCAGGGCCGGACGCGCTGATGTCCTGGCGGCCTTCCACCAGATTTGATTCGAGCATCACACCCATGATCAGCGACGCGGTGTCTCCTGACTCGAGTTGGCGAGCCTGAGAAACCAAGAACGATGAATATGAATGGGATCAAAGTAGAAACTACACGCACGATGTCCTCTGCAACATCGATTTGCCGCCTGTGCTGCTTCGAGCTGTTACCGTGGCTGCAGTCGATCTAGCGGAGGGGAAAATCAGATAAAACGGCTAGAAGACCGTTGGTGCGGGAAGCTTACCATGATTTTCTGCGCGAGGCCTGCCTTGGCGAGCTTATCCCCCAAATCCCGTACGTATTCCGCAGCGTAATTTGGGCCACTAGAGCCACCCCGCAGAATTACGTGGACGTCGGGGTTCCCCTACGAGATAATGAGTACCTGTCATGACGTTGCAAGATTGATGTGCCGTACCTCTGTTTCAACGATGCTGCTCAGGCCTTCTTTACCTACAGATAGGAACACGTGTCCGCTGCGTGCAGCGCGGCAGGCGTCAATCGCAATGCCAACACCACCATCAGTGGAGTTTTTAAATCCTGTCGGCATCGAGAGAGCCGATGTCAGCTCGCGGTGGACCTGCGACTCGGTCGTGCGTGCTCCGATCGCGCCCCAGGACACTAGGTCGGCGGTGTACTGCGGGCTGATCGTGTCGAGGAATTCACATCCGGCGGGAAGCCCCATCTTGGCCACGTCAAGGAGAAGCGTGCGTGCCATGCGCAGACCTCTGTTGATTTGGAAGCTGCCATTCATGTCAGGGTCATTGATGAGCCCCTTCCACCCGACAGTGGTGCGCGGCTTCTCGAAGTAGACACGCATGATGATGTGCAGGTCATCTTTCGCGGTCTCCGCATAGGCGCGCAGTTTGTGCGCGTACTCGATCGCTGCCTCGACATTATGGACGGAGCAGGGGCTAGAGACCGGTAGGTAAGCGGGATCGATGCCGGTTAATGATAGAAACGTACCCGACCACGACAATCAGCCGGTCATCATTGCCACGCAAGATGCCTTCGGTAGCCTTGCGTCCCTCGAGGACAGTTTGGGCTGCACCGAGAGAGCTGTACGATGCTCAGAAGCAGCACGAACGGCATGCGGAGAGGGGTACGTACAGCGGGAGATCCTCCTGGAGAATCTGGGGAGGAATGAGAGGACGGGTGGACTTGACGCGCCTGTTCTCGAGACGGTGAAGAGCTTCCTTGAAGGGAATGGCCATTGATAGATCAGACACTGTGTGTGAAGGCCGGTGAGTAGGAGTGGGGGTGGTGAGAGAGAGGTGGAGAGGTTCGAAAGCTGGAAGCGCTTCTTATACTGCGAACGAGAACTCACTGGTGAAAGCTAGCCGACAGATAACGCAAGCAGGTGGGGGAACCAGGACAAGGTGCGCGTTTGCCAAACGGTCGAGTCACAGACCAAGTCACAGACCAAGTCACAGACCAAGTCACAGACCAAGTCACAGACGCACAACTTTTGCTCATCATCCGTGTGACAGGGCCGTGACAGCCCGATCTCGTGGCGGTGTGCGGGGTCCTCAGAGCCTGCCGTTCACTCAACCTCTCTCTTCCTGCTCCTCTCTTCCATCAATGCGAAGGACCTCGCGCTCATTAAATACCATACTTACTTCGGGGGTGCCCGTTGAACGACGCACCACACATGTCGGCACCGCGTCACACCTCGTCATTTCAACGCTTCAGCGCAGGTATCGCACCGACTGTATGTCCGTGACATGTTCAGGTTCCATACAGTCAACAGCGCTACTTGCGGTCTCCGCTGTCGCATCTGGGCTCTGAACCTGACATGCGCAGGCAACTGATCATCTCTATCAACCGTCATGTCATCATCCGGGATTTTTTGTAGCCATACATTTTTGTGGCACAGCTTCAGTACCGTCGTCGCTACTACTAAGTTCATGTTCTACAGCTGCGCTGAAACCGGTTGCCCTCCGACAGCTGCTGTAAGTCGCACTGTATGGCTCAGGTCCTCGCACTCGCCACAAATTGGTCAGGCATCACTCTGATTCATAGTTTGCTATCATCCTTCTCATTCACGATGACTGTACGTGGCAGCGCTGAGTGGTTGAGTCCAGGTGCAGCACTGCCAAGTCCATAATCGCAGGCCCGGAGAATAATGACAGATGAGCAACGTGCGCCCGAGACGTACACCGTGCGTATGCAGCCTCCCAGTATTAGTGCGACTTGATCGATTGTGTGATCATCCGGCTGGTATATATGCGAATATGTACGCGGACGGTACCCTGGAGGTTCTGATCACAACGGACGAGAGCAAACGGACGGACGGCGGGCGTCGGGCGAGCGCCGAGCGCTCACGGAGCGGAATTAACCACGTGGCCGCCACCCCCGTGAGTTCGCGTCAGTCGCCTGGCGCGGTTCTGCTCTGCGTTCCCTCCCAGGCTCCAAGTCTTTCGTCGTGAGTACCCTTGTGCCAAGGCCTCTCTGGATTCTGACTTTACTTCGCTGGAAAGTTTCCTCCACTCTATATTCCATTCCCAGCCATGGATTTCTCAGGATTCAACGCGGCTGAGCAGACGCATATGGCCCGTGTCATCGAGAAGAAACAGGTGCTCTCATCCCCATGTATGGACGGGGTTGTTCAATGACCGACATCTTCCACGTGTGATGTGCAGATGCAAGACTTCATGCGGATGTACTCAAGCCTCGTGGAACGGTGCTTCACATCATGTTGCAACGACTTCACAAGCAAGGCGCTCTCGTCGAAAGAGGTGCGCACCTGCTGAAACGGGGCCTTCAGTGTTGTATCCTGACACCCCGACAGGAGCAATGCATGATGAACTGTGCTGACAAGTTCTTGAAGCACTCGGAGAGGGTGGGCGCACGATTTGCGGAGCAGAACGCAGGTACGTCTGTGTCGTCGCTGCCCTATCCGTCCTTCTGAATATGTCCATTCGCGTACAGAGGCCATGAATGCTATGCAAAAATAGCCTCAACTTTGTGGCAACGCTGGACATTTCGATATACTCTATTTAATATTGCACCGTGTGGCCACCGCTCAGTTCTCTTCCGTTGCCAGTGAGCGCTTCCTTTCCACACGCGAACAACCTGTTCACGGGTTCCGTGAGCTTTCTCACCGGGATGTGCTTGGACTGTGAGAGTCCGCCATTGATCCTGGTATTACGGGGAGTTCGCTCAGGGATACGGGCCGTCTGCAATGCGTCAATTCACTGCCGCGTGTCATGAGGTGGAAATCTGGCGGATTGTCATCTTCCTTCGCTACACTTGGGATCTTACCTTTCCCCTTGTAGAGTGCTTGAGAAACGCACAGCCCATTACGAAGCCTCCTATCCCAAAGGGAACTTCTCGAGCATGCCAACCCGGCTTACGGGACGGCAGCTGGGAATTTCGTCATTGCGGGTGTCTCAGCATTTCACGATCGAGTGAATGGAAAAGTCCCATCTTGCACTTTCTCCGTCTCATGCGCCCTTTGCCTCCGTTACTCGCCAAGACAATTACTTGAGTTGACATCGCCGTGACACGAATGTAGAGGTAGCTTGTTCGCGTCGTCGACATCTGTCGGGCGTGTCGCAATTGTGGAGCGTAATCGCGTCGTTCAAAGAGGCAGCGCCGGGCGCGCCGCGACCCACAGCTGAGCGCGGAGTGGTTGTGTTGCCGTCGACGTGAGACACATCACACGATCCGAGGCCGACGTGCCCCTATAGATGCGCCCCTCATTCCAGCGGTTAAATCTCTCACTTATCTCCTCCCGCCGCCACGTCCGCACACAACTCCTAAATCCTCGACATTCATCTACTATGGTTGTCTACACCGACCTCATCGGCAAGACAGCACCGACGCTCACGTTGCCGAGCTCTGATGGTTCGACATTCACGTTCACACCGGGGACGCAAGGCGCGCCTGTCGCTCTCTTCTTCTACCCCAAGGCCGGTGCGCAGCCCAGTCATCTTCTCTTCATCCCAACATTGACCATTGCATCACATCACCGCGCTTCTTCCGCCGCCCTCATCACACGCAGGCTCGTACGGCTGCACGAAGGAAGTGTGTCAGTTCCGCGATGCCCTTGTCGGTGCGTCTGTGCAAGCGGCGGCTTGAATGGGGCGCTCCGGCTGCTGACCCATCCATTCCTTGTGCTCCCTCTACGCAGATCAGGACTCCTTCAAAAAGTCGAACATACATATCATCGGCATCAGCCCCGATCCCGTCGACGAATTGAAGACGTTCGCCGAGAAGCAGAAGGTCACGGTGCGTACACGCCGGCCTCACATCACCCTCGTCCCTGACCCCCAAGCCTGCGTACTGAATTGCGTTCTTGTGTGCGCAGTACCCGATGCTGAGCGATCAGGCTGGCGAGGCGCGCAGGACCTACGGCGTCGGCAAGGCGCTGTTCGGCATGTCCGAGGCCCGTGTGACGTTCTTCATCGACGAGCACGGCGTCGTACGGTGAGCCCTATCACCCTTCCGCGGGACCCCGTGCTCATGTGCGCGTGATCAGGGATGCGCTCGACGCGACTATCAACTTCGGCGCGCATGTGAAGTTCGTCTCCAAGTGGCTTGACACGGTGGAGCACGAGCACACCGGGAAGTCCGAGCCTGCGCCTACCGTCGAAGTCAAGGCAGAAGACCCGACCCCCTCAGCTTGAAATGAATTCCTGCGTCGTGCTCATGGTGGGTCCGGGATTTATCGAATGAGAGGCTTCCTAGCTTGGCTAGGTTGTTTGGTTGCGTCGCTGTGAGTATACATGCAGTGTGGCAGTGGTGTCGACAAATCTTACTGCATCTTAATCGGAATCTGATCTTATCCCTCACCCGCAACTGAGATCCAAGTAGAACTGTTTTCGATGCTATTGCAGAGATACAGAGGCGTGAGAAGAACTAGGAGCAGCGACTTGACGGCGACTGCGCACCACTGCGCAGTGCGCGACGCGCCGCGATCACGTGCATCAATATTTCAGGCGTCGCCTGGCAAGTCGGCGGTCAAGCGGCTCAAGCCCATGCTCGCAATCTTGTCACGACGAGCCTCTCGATCTGCCGAACAAACCCCAAAAACTATTTTCAATTAAAAACGTATGTCGGATCAGCGATACCCCGGCGCAAGCCATCTGTCCTTCCAGCTGGTCCGAGTCGCTCGCTCAGCCTCGCTGTACTCAGGGTACGTAGCTTCATAAACCAGCCTGAATATTCATCCACCTGGCACGATGCCTGTGACTTCGATCCTGCAGGCTATCTTCAAGGCAGAGAAATGCGATCCTGTATCGCTGCTTCGCTGAGCACTTCGAACCTATCGCCACGGCGCAAAGATAGTCGGTGTCAGCTATGATGCTTGGGCTCGCTGACGGCGCCAAGACGAAACATGCTGGACCTACATTACGAAGATATGCAGCCAGCATCGGCCGCAATGACTGCCCCGTCCAGCCGCTGAGGTGGCGTTCTCGCGCAAATGCATGGTGGACCTTTACACTCACGAGACGCTGCTGAAGATCGTTTCGAGTGAGGATCTTGTCGGTTTTCGCGGTCGCCCTAATACCGTCATTGAACTCAGGCCTCTGGCGTGCGACGCTTGCTGTGAAAGACGTCCCAATTGACTGACCCCATATATCCAGTGTTACCGCTGTTGTAACAGGCGTCAGCTTCGGATCGCGCATTGTCACAGCTGCCGAGGTGGCTTCCAATCATTACACTCCAGCTCGGGACACCCTCATGCTTTGCGAACTCGATGTGCGGAAGAGAGCGTTAATCAAGAATCCAGTCGGCTGCGGAGCGAGCTCGCTTTGCTGGGACTTGATCTGGAAATTTTTTTCAGGGGGTGCTAGTAGCCAGGCTGGCCTTGCTTCCACCTGCCATGGGCACTTTGTCAAAGATAGAGAGCTCGATAACGAGAAGGATAACATTGAGGTGCCGTCAGTAAGTTGTCGTCCACAGCATTACCAGCCATCGCAGCCACTCCTGTTTTCAGGCGGAGCTCCAACCTGTCTTATATAGTCTCTCTGAGTCTCGCGTCTCAGCGTTGTTGTGTTCTCCAATATTTTTTGGCCCCGTCAAGGCCCTGTCTCGAATTCTACTTCACAACTTCTTCGTACGAGTGACACATCATACAGCTTTGAGTGTTACCGGTGGTATTCCGCCGTGTCATTAGCGTCTTTGTATACGCCGTACAACTACGACAAGGTGAGTAGTACTCTAAGATAGTCTCTTTCCTCCACGTACCAAGTCAAGGCCTCCGATGCTGTATTCACACTGGAGGCCTGTTACGATCGTGGTATAGTTCCGCGGCCCGGCTTTCCTTTACCGCTGCACTTCGTTATGAAGCTGCGTGGATCTTAGAGTAACCGAGCTGTAGCGTCTTCGCAGAGTTGAGATCAGTGTGCATGCTATATGCTTTGTGTTTCTGGACTCGTAGTTTGGAGACAAACATTCATTCGTTTTCTTGCTCTCTTGACAATATCGATACTGATTTCATGGCATTGTGCGTCGGTGGTGAAGGGGCTCGTCCGGGCGCACCTAGGATGGGGTCAGGGTAGTACTCCGGTCGCACAGCGAGAGCGACTTGAGCACCGCCTGCTTTTGAGAACAACTTCGTTCAGCCTACTTCTGTGAAGAGACTAATTTCATCTTGACGCAAATAGAATGAGGCTGTAGACACCAAAGTATACCAACGATCGTTTAGACAGGAAAGGTGTGTCCTTATCCTGACTCTCTGTCCGTGTTCTCATCTTTGGGAGATTCGCAGTTCGTGTACTTCAGCCCTGACGACACTGACACTGGCAATGTCGGTGGCCACAGAACGCTCATTGCTGCACAGATTGGCACAGATTACCTCAAAATTGAGTTGAAGAAATGGTGCTAGATGGTGCGTCTCGGGCCGTTATTTTTCATATTAAGTGTCCTGGGAGACTGCGATGCGGCACAGTCTATTTCTATTCGCACTGTGGATGCATTTCTTCCATGCGTACCGCTTCCCTTGTGAATGAAGAGTGCAAGAAAGCCACGAAGCAACTTCGGTGAGAACGCGCAACCTGACAGCAGTTCTCTTACATTCCCGCGACGAAGATCTCTCGGATAACCATCGCACTATTCGGGCCCACAGCTTCCATCGCGTTGGTACTATGTGTCCGTTGTCGCACTCAGCTTTCACCATTGTCGCACTCAACTTTCAACTTGCACTGACGACATACTGATCTGCTCGCTCGAGGCTTTTCAGCTTAGCCGGCCTGAGCTTTTCAAGGAGCGTATGTGTGCACTATTTTCGTTGCTGTACTGTGGCTGGCGCCAAGTGCCAATCAGTAGGCGCTCTTCTGGAGAGACGTTCTGAGTCTATCAACTCAAGGCCCCACAGGTGTTGGTATTGACCCAAGGCCCCATAGGCGCTATACTGGCGGTTTACCGCTCGGCGTGCGTCACCAGGCTGTTCTTTTTCCTTTATAACGACTTCCGGCTTGAGGCTTCACACACCTTGCACTACGGTAAAGAGCCTCGCTTCTAGGTCCGTTCGTTTGTCAAATCTCCCTAAATGCCGACATTGCCTTGGCAATACAAGAATCCTGCTCGTCGCAATTCCTTCCTCCCTTTGCGACCCTCGCGCTTCTCACACTCTTCGACATCCCTTGCCAGTGAGCTTGAACAGAAACAGAACCGCGGCTACGAAGCGTTCATCCTCAAGAAGAAAATCGGCCTGTCTGTCGTATGCTCACTATGGGTGCTCATCGTAATCTTGTCCGTCCTATGCTTCGTGGTCAATGATAAACTCCATGGATTGGGTATGTGCAACTTCCTGCAGCTAAATTGTGCGCGATCTGACGTGTCTTTCAGGGCCTGTTGCAAGGTGAGTATCTGTCGTGCGGTCGTTACTGGCGCAGCTGACATATGGACGCGTCAAGTACAACCACAATGGCGGCTGGGTGCATTACCTCTGGAGTGCGCCCACTGTGTCTCTCGTTGTGATCTCGGCCATGATTTCTGCTGCCATCGCTGCCATGGATTTCTCTCTCAAGCGCCTGGAACCTTATCGCCGCCTTTCTTTGTCTGTCGACAGTTATACATCTGTTCCCGATTCTTTCGATCTGATGTTTTGGCAGGGGCCATACATCTGCACACCACAGCTTGCTGCTTGACTATGTCAGCCTACCTAGCTACATCGCTCCCCATCGCGCTTTTCGTAACCGTCACTACGTGGTCGTAGCAAGGTGTGTGCTCCAGTAGGTACCTGTCTCATCGTCGCTGTCTGACCTCAACGTTTCAGCTCTCTGGCTACTCTCCTGTCCGCCGTACTCTCACCACTTGCGTCCACTATATTCGTCGTCCGGGCGTCTCCGTTGCGTCAAGGCTTTTCGGCCCATGTCGTTCAGAGTGTTGGCTTTCCGAACGGGTGGGACGCGCTTGTCCCCGCGTTTAACGCGGCAAACTCTGTAGCGTAAGTCAAATGTATGACTTGCCCCTTGCACATCGTCTCATTATGCTTCTAGGTCTATATTCCTTTCTGGAGGATCTGCGCCGGCGTATACATCGTCGCAGTGGGCGTTTCCTTCGTTCGTGCTGTACGACGTGCCAGCTGCCGGCATCGGAAATTCGAGGAATCTGACCATGGTGCTCGATGGCGTGTTCACGGATGCGAACTGCGAAGATACGAACATCACGTATACGGACCTCGGAGCTGGATACCTTAGATACATGGCGACCATTGTGGGTAAGAAGACAGGGTCTACGTTTCAGCAAGAACTTCCGTGAGTCTGTTTCAGTCTGTCTTTAATCATCTATGGGCTTACCACTTTCTGTGTAGTGGCGTAGGCGGCACACAGTTGTTCGTTTGAACTCATCTATCCCAATGTACAGTCTGCTGACGCATTCTCACACAGCAACGCGAGCGTCATGCCGTTCAACAACGAAACGGATCCGCGACGCCAGTCCTTTGTCTACGTGATCTTCACCCCTCTGACGATGGACGAGACGCAAAACGCCGTAATCGGGCCTGCGAACATATCCGCGACGATCTGCAGCCCGATCATCGGTGTCCAGAGCGCGATTGTCGAGATGGACACGGTCTCGAGGACGGTCTTTTCAGCGGCTCCACTTACCACTGACAAGGACTCGGACGGCCCACTGAAGCCACTGGACATACTCAACGGCACTTCAGCAGCATTCAACGGGTACTTCTTTGATGTTTCTGCGTATGGGCCTATTGTCGGTCGGTGAGTCTTAAAATTCAGATGTTCCTGCGAGCTGACGTGATAGCAGGGGATCGCAAGGAGGCGACGATGTTTGGGCTCGTGTCGGCAATGTATCAGGTAGGAGCCTCTTCTCCCCGAAGATGTTCATTTCTGAAAGGCAAGTCAGGCTGCACTGGCGTTACCCGGAGGACTGAGCCAGGCGTACCAAGAAAACTTGCATTACTCTCTTGGTACGTTGAGTAACTCCTCATCTTCAAGTTCGACTGATCATTCGCGCAGCCAGTAACATTTACCAGAATGTAAGTGCAGCCTCTGCTGGTTCAGGCAGCAATCTAACAACTCGCAGTACCTCGGAATTATGGCACGTTCCACGTACTTCAACGACACGCAGCCCATCGACAATGCGCTCTCGGGCAACTCGGTCACGACGCAGAACCTGCTCTTCATCTCATCCATCTAGACGATCCTCTTCTGCGTTTCCCTCTGCGGCCTCGCCTTTTTCGTTCTCGGCGCCCTGTTGGGGCACTGGCGAACGTTCCATGTGCGGCTGCGCGCAGACCCAAATACGATGGCGGAGCAGGGCATGCTCCTTGCGGGTGGGTCAGACGTCGCGCGCCTGCTGGAGGACCCGAACATGACGCAGCGCGAGATGAAAGACGTGCTGCGGCAGCACAGGTGGGGGCTGCATCACGGGAAGGTGTGCGTGGAGGATGAGCTGGAGTGGGACGGTGGAAGCGCCGAGACGTCGCAGAAGGCTGCGGGCTCAGAACGGGTGTGGAGCGAGGTGCAGTCGGACGAGCAGGTCTCGATTGCGGAGCATCAATGATCACGGAATGTCTCTCATATTTTCTGTGCGGTACGTATGTCCTCTTTGAAAAAGTTCAATATATGCGTCTAATATACGTCGATGATCATATATGGCATATGTGGCGTCTACGTGACGGGGACGGTGCAGGGTCAGGCGTGTCGTGTTGAACGCTCTTAACGAAACTTGACGTGGTCTAGAAGTGACCAAGTAATGCGCGGGCATCCTGTGCAAGAGGAAGCCTTCAATTCGCCGCAGATCATATTCCAGCGACATGCCCCGCGCGCCGTGGACAGATGACGGAATCACCTCGACGGACGTGGACAAGTACGCGGTGAGAGATGAGATCATGAGATGCAGGCGCGACGCGCGTTTGCGAAGTCTGTGGTGTACAGAGCTCGCGTAGTCTCCGTTGCTGACGATTCAAGAAGATGGTCGTTTTTGTGTAAAGCTCGAAGTACTGTGCTCGCCACCACTGCCGGGCTCAACCACTAAATCAGAAAACAACGTTTTCGCCATATCACCCATTCACTCGTAATATATCGGGCGGACCTTATCGAGACGCAATCTTCGAGCGCTCGTAAGTCATAGGATGGAATGTACTGATCGCGCATATAGGCGGCGAGGCCGTACTATACTGTAGTGCTGGACAATCCCGGCTGCACAACTGCAGCGAATGACAATGGATGCTACAATTCAATATGGCATATTATACAACTGGTACGGGTATGTTGGATTTAGCTCAAGGAACCCCGAAATATCAACAGCTTAAGAGCTGGGCTTGTTGAGGTTCTGCTGAGCCTCTCCCTTGTCCTGTCGAAGATTGCCTGAATAATGAATGTCAGCGGCGACCAACCCAGTACCACAACATTACTCACCAGAAGCTTGCTGCTGCTTGTCGCCCAATACGGCGCCGACAACAGCGTCCTTCTTGCCCGTGATGCGGTCGGCGGTGCCATCGACGTAGCCCTTGGCCTGAGCAGCGTTGTACTCAGCCTCGCCGGCAGCGTGCTCCTCCTTTCCGGACTCCGTCCACGATGTGGCGCCAGTCAGGTTGCCAATCGTCTCGACGACGGTACCCTTGACAGAGTGGATCTGACCAGTGGTCTTGCTGGAGAAGGAACGACGTGTAAGAATCGAGCGTGTACAGAGGGCAGCGCCGATTGTGACTTACCTGGGCTCGTTGGTGTTGGGCTGGTAAGACATGATAAGGTGTTGGGTGGAGTGGTTGGTTTGGATGAGAAGAAGATATGAAAGATGAGGGGATTGTTTGGATGAAGTTGAACGACGAGACGAACGCGTTCTTATACCTGGGGATTTGAGCGATGACGTCGTTGCAGAGGCGGTGAAAAAGCACGTGGCAGAGCAGCAGTGACGTCAGCCCCAAGGGCCGAATGCTTCGCGCAGCGTCGGTGGAGTCGACCAGAGCAGTCCATGCAGCGCACGCGCGTCACAATTATTGCCCTGTGACGATGGAGGACATCGACGTAGAGATCTGTCATTGTCACACAGGAAATCACAGGAGAACGACTTTACCGCAAGTCGCTCGGTTTCAAGCCGAGGCATGGCGGGGTGGAAACATACAACAGACTTCTCTATTCCTTTTCTCGATACCCATACATCCGAGACGCTTCGAATTAGAAATAACGTAGCTGCAAGTTCGTCAGGA
>MU277211.1:31130-83069 GCA_022160305.1 Artomyces pyxidatus | reverse complement strand
CGCGTCGCGCGTGGGCAGGACGTGCGAAACGAGCCTGAACCGTCGAACGGCATTACCGGTGTCATCGTAGGCGAGGCATAGATCTCCTAGAACACGTCAAGAAGCGAAGACAGATCTGCGTGTAGAAGGGAAGCAGTGCTGTTACGGGGGCGAGGTTCCAGGCGAACAGTTCGGGATTGAGTGGGGTGTGTAGGGCGGTTTGTGCAAATGCTTGTGCGACCATTGCGCAAGCGTCACTATTTTCCGAACTCCATTATGTACCGTGAAACCATTCGTTCCTTGGCCACGGTGGCATGCTTGCACAATCATCCATACCGCAAGAAATTCGCCATTGCGCTTGGATTCTGAAATCCGCCTGGTGAGACAACGTTCTCGCCAGGACAGCCGAGTTTCTCACCTGTCTCACGGGTCTTACCACGTAGCCTTGGGGACATCGAGTGAGATGTTGGCCTTTCCTGATGCAGTCTGAACTTCCTCCTCTGCTTGTCCTCGGCCAAATCTTCTGCATTCTCAACATATGGAAAATCCAGAAAAAGTGAGCATACCCAGCGTTTATCGAATATCTTCTCGCTAGGTCTAGATTCAAGTCGGTATTCGAGGAGCTCCGGACGGGCTGTCCATCAGCAATCGTGCATCCCGCAAGTCGAATTGTATTCATCTCACAACTCAGGGACTGGAAGTCACTGTTCAAGATAACGGAAACCGCTTCGTGGTCTTTATCCTCGCCGGCCAGTCGCACGCATGTCGCAGAAGAGACACTACCACCGGGTCCGGAATTGTCTTCCGAGCGTGCGTCAGCAGATAGTCGAAGCCTGCAGACTCTACCCTTGCGCATACAGTACGGCATAAGAATGGCCGAGAAAGACAGAGGAACAGTCACCGGTCACCTCGGCACATCTTGTCTACGACAAGCCGTCAGGATCGGGATCAGGCTTTCTGGGTAGACACACTCGCTGATGTGAACATCTGGAAGTGCATCTTGGAAGACCTGTCCTGAAGATTCCAATTTGGTCACCCTCAGATTCCTTGGGCGACGCGGCCGCGCGACAGACGTATAAGTACTGTACAATGTAGGTCCTGTCCCTCCCGCGGTGTCACCTTAGCCCACCCTTCGAAGATATCAATGTCTGCACCGATTGGCGTTGCTGCAGCCCTCGCCGCTCGGTTTGACTCCTCTGTCACCCCTCGTCCTCAGCTATGGGACCAATTCAAACTCACTGATCGCGTCGGGCTCGTTACTGGCGGAAATAGAGGACTTGGGCTCGAGATGGCGCTGGCGCTACTGGAGGCCGGTGCACGGGCGGTCTACTGTGTCGACCTGCCATCGGAGCCTGGCGAAGAGTGGAAGGCAGTTCGTGATTATGTGGAAGCGATGGGCACGGGCGGGCGACTGGAGTACGTGAGCCAGGACGTGACGAAGCAGGAGGCGATGTGGGCGGCTGCGCAGAGCATCGGGGATAAGGAGGGGCGGATGGACGTAGGGATTGCCGCAGCGGGAATTGTGATTGCCGGTAAGAGTGGATTGGACTTTACTGCCCACGAGTTTCAAAGCGTAAGTCGCTCTTCATCGTGTGAGATGAGAGCTGACGTTGCAAGACAGGTGCTTGACGTCAATGCATCGGGAGTAATGTTTACTGCGCAAGCTGTTGGCCGTCAGATGGATCGTTTTGGGACACCAGGCAGCATTATTTTGATATCTTCGATCGCAGGAACCGTCGCTCTTGTGAGTGTTCTTGAACGTTTGCACTTATCTCCGGATTCTTCTTCGCCTTTAGCGTTCTCTACCCAGCTCAAGTTAACTCAATGGTTTTTTGGGGCTCAGGATATCAAATCTCTACCATATGACACGAGTAAATCTGCGGTGCTTCAAATGGCCCGTTCGTTGGCTTGTGAGCTAGGCCCAAAGCGCATCCGCGTCAACACAGTGTCTCCAGGCTTCGTCCATACCGAGTAAGCCGATCGCCTACTTCCTACCCTACGCCTTTCATGACTGCTGACTGCGATTAATTGATAATCAGGATGTCCAGGCCTACTATACAATCTGACCCGGCCACCTTGGTCCGGTGGTCAGCCCAGAATCCATTGGGTCGCATCGCGACACCAGACGAATTACGAGGTGTAGTTGCTTGGCTCGCTTCGGATGCGTCTTCGTTCTGCACGGGCAGCAAGTAAGTATATCTGACCAGTACAAAAGCAGATACTGAGTGGCTTACCATGCCTTGGTAATTTGCAGTATCTTCGTAGATGGCGGGCACCACTCCTGGTGAAGGACGAACCCCGACAGCGGTGTCGTCCCTCGAATGATCGCAAGAAAACGAGTGAGGTCTACATCACCCTTTCTGTATGCGCGAATTCCTTTACTCATGCGCGAAGAAACTGTTTTCTCCAACTTCGGGGCGACTTCTGGGAGCTGAATTAGATCAATACTCTAGAGAAGTTGTACGCTGTCGCGAGGTAGAATCGTACAATTGATGGCCAGAAGCTGCTGTATAAGTACTCTCCATCTGAGATCTGAGTGTTCAAGCACAGCGTCGAACGCTGATGCATGACGACTGGGACAACCTTGCTGAGAAATTCTTTAGAGGCTAAGTCAGACTTCGCGATCAAGGGTCCAAAATCGATACAGTGCAGGCGTGGTGTATTCGTGTAAGCGTAACAAGTCAGTTCAAATCGTGGTACAGGTGAACAAAGTACGTTCTGCAACGTCATAATAATAAAGCGTGAAGATGCTCGTGGAAGCCCATGCTGGAATTGTCGGAAAACTTTTGTGACAGACTTAAGCGAGGCTGGCGAAGCCGATCTGGCTGTTTCCGACGTCGAACTGGGTGTAGACGTTCTGGAGGAAGACATCACCGAAGATCCAGAACTCTGCATGAAATGAAGAAACAGCTTGTCAGAAACGCGTTGGATGAAGGGGGGTAGGAGTCAGATACGCACGACCGTCGAGGCTGGTGTCGTAAGCGAAGCCGGAGATGCAGGTGCTGGAGCCGTCGGAAACAGGGCCGATCTGTACGGTGGAGGGGTCGAGTTTGAACGCCGTGCCGCCGAAGGTGACAGTGATTGGAGTGTTGAAGCTGCAGGGAACTGCGCGTCATCCCGTCAGCACATATACAGACGAAAAGATAGTAGGAAGGACAACATACTGGTGTAGATACCATCGCCGTACTGAGGGGCAGACTTGGCGCCAGAGATCTGCTTGTGGATGGCAGCAATGCCGGTCTGGTCGCCGACGATCTGGGTGGTGCCGGTGTCGAGGATGGCGGCAGTGCTGCTGACGGCCTTCTTGCCGTTGACGGTGACGCTATCGACGGTGCTCTGCCAATAGCCCTAAGAGAATCGCAGTCGAGCATCAGTGCATGCAGACAATTACGGCATGAAACGTGTACGCACCTCCTGAGTGACCGGGATGTAGGTGAAGTCGCCGGTGTACAGGTCGCTGTTGGTGCCACCGAGGTAGAGCTCGGAGCCGCTGTCGGCGAAGTAGAAGCCGAAGGAGGCATCCTCAACCTTGTTCTGGGAAACGAGGGTCTGGAAGAGCGGGTTGGCGTTGTAGTCCGAGATTGATTCGAAGCCCATGCCCATCAGACCATCGGCCGGGAACTCAGAAGATTCGAAGCCCTCAGAGTAAGTCTTGGCGGCACCAAGGGTCTGCTTGGTGGCCTGAAGTTAAAGAAAGGTCAGGATTGAATGCTCAACAAAGCTCAGAAACCAAGACACATACGGTGAGACCAGCGATGGAGACGGTGTCGGTGTACTGCTCGCCAGAGACGGTAGAACCGTCACCGTAAGCGAGGGAGAACGTCTTCTTGAGGTCTTTCGCGGTCGAGCTGGACGAGACCGTCCACAAAGTGTGGCCGGAGCAGGTGGAGCCGCACGTAGACGCGGGGACGAACAAGTCGCTGGAGCCGGTATCGAAGTCGACTGAAAGACGTCGATGCGTGAGCGTCCGGTCGTACATGTGAGACGAACAATTGCTCACCAGTGAACTTCTTGGCGGGCGTTCCGATGGAGATCGCTCCGTACCAGAGCTGAGCCTCGTCGTCGGTCAAAGGGTCGCTGCCGGTGCCGGCGCGCTTGGCCAGGACATCCTTGTTGATAGAGCCAGCCAAGCTATGCGCCTTTCCAGTGTTGCGCTCGAAGGCCTCGAAGCCCTTCTGGATCTTGCTGCATGGACAGTCAGTGCCGTGTTCCACCTAGGCATGCACAGCAGCACTTACCCAACAGAGTGGGCAACCTTCTTGGCGTGCGCGAGAGGGTTGGAGGTCTTGCGCTTAGCAATCGGGATCGCGATGCCAGAGCGGGGAGTCTGGACCGGGACGGCGGAAGCCAGGAAGGGGAGGGCAGCAAGGACGAAGGCGGCGGAGAAGTACATTTCTGCGAAGAAAGACTTGGCTGGACACTGACTCTGGAGGAGGGCCGGTGAAGAATGGCTGAGGGGATTGCGATGCTTTTATACGCGCTCTGCCCGGAGTGAGGCATGGCCAGGAAGAACCCCGGGCGTAGTGACGGGCAGTTTACACCCCCTCCATATGCACTCCCCGCGTGTATCATGCAGATGCTGCGGACGACGGGATCGGCACGCACATCAGAATTTGAAGATAGCAGGACGCACCGCGCGGTCGACCATAATCACGAAGACGGAAGATGATGCAAGTGAGGCTTGCGGTATGTGTTGTGGAGGCTCAGTTGCGCACCAGTACACGGACGTTGTGGCGCATTGCCCCAAGGTTTCCTACCAAACTACCTGTAAATGGATACGGGTCGGGTAAATCACAAGTGCGGGATACGATTGATGGACAAACTCTGCCTGATTGATCTACGTGATTTCTCGTCGCTCCGTTTGCGCTCCGTCCCGACGATCAGCGTGCCGCGGCTTATAAGCCGGCACCGAACCGGCAGCGACTCGATCTGGAGGAGAGGAGATGAACAGAATGTTCTTGGCGTTGCGGCCGCTCGACGGCGCGCTCTGCTGAACAATATCGAGTCTTCTGCACATGAGGTCTGCCACGGAGACTCCACACGAAAGCATGTCGCAGAACCCGAGACAAAATATGAATGTGATATCTCCGGCGGCTGCAGAAGTCACGGGCTTGCGCGTTCTTGCGCATCGCCGCGTTCGGTCCCACGTCGTACACGCGGTACACTGTATGCATATGCGCTGGACACCGCCGCAGAGAACGTATAAGTCCTATCTGTGATCCCAACGATCGGATGAGGAGTCTTACCGATGTGTCCATGCCGACCACGGTGTCGAAGTTGGATACGCAAGCACTCAGCACAGCGTATATAACTCTCTCGAACTTCGGCCAACAATATCGATGTCTGTCGAGGAGAGGATCGTTGAGGGCGGCTGCGTTGCGTCGCTGCGCACAGTCAATCATGTGAGGGCGCGTCGCTTGGCGAGCGGGATGCGTGCAACATAAGTGGTGGAAGGCAAGCAGACGGCGGATTGCACGAGGAAGTACGTCACTGGTGCATGTGGCCATAGACAAAGACGAACGAGGCAGCGTGGACGGCCGGGTACGGTGAACGAGGCTGGACTAGCTTGGACACCGCTGTAGCACCTTGAAATCGCTTGATCAGTCCGTTCTTCTGTTCCCCAGCTAGCTGAGCCTAGCTCAGCCTTGTCCGGTGTGGCGTCATTATCTTTCTGCACCGCGAGACTCGAGTCGTACCCGTGAGACACCTGATCAAGTTGGAAAAGGAAATTTGGAAAAGCAGAGCATGCCGGGCGGCATCACTGCGGCATCGACTCGGAGCGGGCCGAGCGGCGGCACTGCTTTACCGGTCCCACAGTTGCCTCTCGTTTGTACTCAAGCTTACTTACAGAACAACGATGGCTCAAACTGCTCTTCAATCTGTGCGGCGAAGTAATCATGTAAGTCGAAGTTCTCGTCAGCGCTGTCAGCACAGCTCGAAGCCATTTGGTCAAGATAACAGAACGCTTCCCAGTACCAACCCAGTACTGCTATGTATGCGCTCGCAAATACAATCGCACCGGTAGGTCAGACCTCTGCATAAGAACGTCGGAATTTCCTTCCGAACTCGAATGTCTGTCCGTAATCTCAATCCGACCTACCATTGGTTACGAAGTCGGCAGGACAGAAGAGCGATCACCTGCGTGCACGGCGTATGAGCGTGACGAGCCATAATCGGGTTCGAACATACTTCAAGTCAAAACTCGGACTTCTGCCTCTGCATTCGGTTTTGCATAATCCGCGTCTGGTCAAATCTAATCCTTTCCCATGACCATCTGCATGATAGGTTCCAGTACTCAGCTGGGCAAAGAAATCTTCGTATAAAGATAAGGTGCGCCGTATATATATCCAGCCTTCCGCTTCCACCCCCAAAGCAAACCTTCTACATACTACCGTCAACGATGTCGACGTCGACCCCTGCACCGATTGGAGTTGCTGCAGCACTCGCCACTCGAGCTGATTCATCTATCACTCCACGCGAACAGCTCTGGGACCAGTTCAAGCTCACTGACCGTGTCGGGCTCGTCACAGGCGCCAACAGGGGACTAGGACTGGAAGCAGCGCTGGTGCTCCTCGAGGCCGGAGCACGGGCGGTCTATTGCATCGACCTTCCGACAGAGCCTGGCGAAGAATGGAAGGCGGTTCACGACTACGTGGTGAGGCTAGGGACGGGAGGGAGGCTGGAGTACATCAGTCAGGATGTAACGGACCAGAAGGCCATGTGGGAGGTTGCGCAGAAGATCGGCGACAAAGAGGGAAGGCTGGACGTCGGGGTCGCCGCGGCGGGAATTGCACTCGTAGGAAAGAGCTGCCTGGAATATCCTGCGGACGAATTTCAGAAGGTTAGTGGGACTCATTGCAGGCGAGGTCCAGCACTGACGATACATGAAGGGACTTAATGTCAACACAAACGGTGTGTTATACACTGCTCAAGCCGTGGGTCGCCAGATGGTGCGTTTTGGCCTGCCTGGGAGCATCATTTTGCTTGCTTCGATTGCCGGCACTGTGTCTCTCCGGGTACGTGTTAACTGAGCGTCGCCCGGAACTCCATACCATTCCCGTATGCTGACAAGATATCGGGTGCAGGGCCTTGAAAGTCTTCCGTACAGCACTAGCAAATCCGCTTTACTTCAAATGGGCCGAACAATGGCATGCGAATTAGGCCCCAAGCGTATCCGCGTGAATACCCTCTCTCCAGGTTTCATTCATACGGAGTAAGTTCGTGTCATGTACTCGCTCTATTAGTTGCTCATTCGTCGGCGGTCAGGATGCTTCAGCCGTTGATAGATTCTTTTTTGCCACAGTGGTCATCGGAAAATCCTCTTGGACGCATCGCCACACCAGATGAGATGCGAGGCGTCATCGCTTGGCTAGCTTCGGACGCCTCATCTTATTGCACGGGCAGCGAGTAAGTCGAATACTTGTGACCTTGAAAGAGTTCATAACTGACCATTTACCGGTCATCTGTAGCATCGTTGTTGATGGCGGACACCATACTTGGTGATGCTGCAGCATATAGAGTTCAAGTTGGTGGCATGGTCCGAGAATTTCGCATGTGACTGTGGATGGAACGGACAGAGACATACCATCCATGGAACGTGCCCTTACAGAGAAGCGGATTCTTGATATACAAACCGCGGGCTACTACTACTGAACATTGTGTCCCGCGCCTACCTATCTGAAAGTGGGCTTCGGACCTATGGTTTCTCATGCAGTGTTTCACCCTGTCTTTCTGGGTGTCTGTGCACCAGCGAGCCAATAAAATGCTCTAAGTTAATACGAGTTCTCAGAGCACGACCCGTACGGAGTCTCTCTTACTGTGGGACGACGGCGATGCGTATACCTCTCAAATGACTGTTCACAGAACAGCATGGAACAATAAGAGACTTTAGCAAAGGAGTGGACGTGAGTCTCGAGGTGATGTTACAAGCGAGAGCGACATCCTAATACGCAAAACATCAAGTGGTCTTGAGACACTCTTGTCTGTCACCAAGGGATTGCAGCGTGTACACGATGGGGATCTACACCTGCGAAGAGGGAGAAAAGCGCAGGACACAGTCAGCCCTCGAATCTGTCCGACCCCCTTTCCGATCACGACCACTTCGCTAAAGTTGCTCATCCAAGAGGCCTGCATCCTCCAGATACCGGCTATGTTCCTCGCGGTGCGCCTTCACACGTGAGTCTGTGAGCATAGACCAAATGGGCGCAGCGATCTGTAGAAACCCGTTGCTGTGAGCTGTTCAGTCGAGAATGGTTGCAGACCTACGTGTGCCACGCCGTCCAGAAGGCTATCCAAAACCCAATAATGACCCGGTGCACTCCCTCGCGTCGACGCTCGGAACATATCAGTGATTATGTCTGCGGTGATATGAGTCTGTCCGCGAATGAATCCTGTCATTCATTTCTCAACAGTCCGCCTACGACCGTTCAGTTGCCACACACGAACCTTTGAACAAGGCGGCGGCGGCAACGTCTGGAGTGAGCCCGCCATCGGCCTCTTCAATCCTCTTGGTGAGAGCGGGCTTCGTCTTGCCCTCTTCCTCGTAGCTGCGTGTGAACATTGTCGGCGGAAAGAAAATATGCACGTCAATTCCGTACAGCAGGAACTCGCAGCGCAGCGTGTCGGCAAGTCCACGTAGAGCGTGTTTAGCCGGGGCATAGGACGCATAGCCCGGCACAGTCATAAGTCCCAGCATGGACGAGACGAACGTGATATGGCCCTTGCGCCTCTGTGCGACCATGCGACGCGCAAGCACCTTTCCATGACGAGTCAGCTCAGTCAAACATATACGCACAGGATGAAGGCGAATCTCACCCAAGCCGACCATGCTTGCACCCAGTATCCGTAGTCCATCCCATCCCGTAGCTCTTCCTCTGTGTGCTCTACAAAGAAGCGCGGCATCGACCTGCCGGCGCATAGGAACGCAGCGTCTGGGGTCTCGTTATTGAATGCAGCTATCGCAGCGTCCAGTGCTTTGGCTGATTCCTCAGCAGTGAGCAAGGAATATGAGAAGCCCTGTACGATTTGCGTATCCGACAAGCGCACGGCCTATGATTTGTTTGCACACCATGCATGCGTATAGTTCCTGCTCGCAGCGAGGCGCACCTGAATGTCTAGGAGCGCAGACTTCAAGCGCTCAGGGTCGCGCGCGACGATGGAGATGTGTGCTCCGCGAGCAGAGAGTAATTTTGCGAGCTCCAGGCCAAGACCTGAACTTCCTCCCGTTATGTAGACGTGCTGCCGTTGAGAATCCCAAAACGCGAGTCAGCATCGGTCTTTGCATGGGGAGTCTGGCACGGACGGACCTTTCCCGAAGGATTCCACCTTGCTCTCCAAAACATATTTGCGGGAACAGGGAAGTAAGACGGCCATTCGCAGGGCTCTGGTTAAGTACTTCCTCAGGTCAGGTCACATGCGCAACTTTGAGAGTAGAGCAGAGGCAACACCCTGGAACTTCTTCAGGGTGTGAGAAGAGCGCGCGCGCGCGCGCTGCCGACGGTACTTGAATCCTTAAATGCTACGCACGTAGCTGACAAGCCGATCGCAACAGTGTCAGCTTTAAACGTGCTCGTGAACATGATGGTTAACATCAATGAGAAGAGAGACGAGCTGCCATAGACGAGCTGCCATGTGTAGGCCGAAATGATATCTGCATCGGACAGAGAAAATCATGGCTGCAGAAAGAACGATATAGAATGAAACACAACACTCAACGAGCGTCAGGTCTTCCGCCGCTTCCGACTGCCACCCTCTTCTTTCTCCGTCTCCCTCTTGCTCTTGATACCCGCAACTCTCATGTGCTCCTTCCGCTCTTCCTTCTTTTTCTCACTCTTCCGCTCCTCATCCTTCTCTACTTTCTTCTTTCGTACCTCCTTCCTCTCCTGCTGCTTCTCCTTCCGCCGTGCAACTTGATCCTTCCTGATCGCCCGAATCTGTTGCATGACAGCAATGGCCTTCTTCTCCTCCGGCTCTAAAACCACCGCACGCTTCTGAAGGTAAGTCGCACGTTTCTGGGGCTTCATGAGCTTCGGCTTGCTTGCGTAGGGCAGCGCCGCCTGCAATTTACGGGGAATTTTAAGGGGATTGAATCGACGGCCTGGACGTTCGATGGGTTTATAGGTGGAGTTGACGGATTGGGGGGCTGCCATGCCCTGCTCACGCCTGACTTGGCCCGTTAGGCGCATGCCAGACCAGTCCTTGTCGTGAGAGAGAAGCAATGACGTGACGGGATTGTAAAACTTGCGCGGTTGTATGGAGTACCAAGCGCGGAGGAAGATTAGGTCTGGAAGTCAAAGGTTTGTATTTAAGAAAATCAACCATCGCGGCAGTCACGCACCACTCATGAGCACCTTATCTTCAAAGGTAGCCCTAAAAGCGCCATCAGGCTTTGGTAAAGCTTTCTTGACTTGTCCACGAATGCCCGAGACTGTTCGAATATTGGCGCCTTCGAATTTTGCTACCTCCAGTGCGCTAGTGAACATATCCTTCACGAAAGCCGTGTTCTTGAAGATCTTGTACGGAACGCCGGTCAATTTGAGTTTCTTGACAATTTTCACAGAACGATCGATGTCAAGAACTACACCCGTCGCGGACACGCGGAACGCAGCTGACTCCGCGCTCAGTGAGTTGAAAGCACAGAAACCAGTGTTCGGCAGTGCCACCGGTCCGTAAAATGTCGCATAACAGTGCATATGCTCCGGGGTATACTTGAGCATGCGCATGCGGATCGAATGATCGTCAAGGGAGTAGATTGGCACAGTCTGAAAGCGGCGCCAACCCAAGCTGAAGATGAGCGGGTCGTTCGTCTTGAGGGTGCGGGTGTACCATCGATGGCGCTTGATGCGCACCTGGACGTAACCGAAGCGCTCCTCTGCAGGAAGTAGCCCGCCTACGATGAGTGGTCGATGGGGGTCAAAGTGGTCGACCATCTCGCACGGCACGTCAGTAAGCTCGACACGGACGTATGAACCTGGTCGATGGCCTTCCACAAGGGCACGGGTCTCCGCATCGACGTCAGCGAACTCGGCACGGTTCAGTTCTTGCTGTCGAGCGATCTCGTCCTTCTTCTCGTCGTAGAAGTCCTGCTTGGCCCCTTCCGGATCGTCATATTGCTCGTCGAATTTGCGCTTCAGTGCTTCCTTCTTGGCCGCGAGAGCGGCAGCTCGAGCAGCCTTTGGGTCCTTGCTAGAAGAAGAGGTCGCTCCACCATCTTCACCGTCGGCTTCGAGGTCCTCATAGTCATCGCCACCCTCGGGGTCCTCATACTTTTCTTCGTCAGCCTCAGCATCCTGATCGTTGTTAACTCCAGTAATGAAGAGGTGTCGTATCGAGTCGAGAAGCTCTTCGTCCTCCCACTTCTGGAGCTCATCTGCAGGAACTGGCACCTTGGTCATATCAAGCGTCTCCGCGTCCGCGTCCGCCCCGCTTTTCTTTACCGTGAAGAAGTCGTCTTCGTCCTCATCCACATCAATACCAGAGGAGGACGTTGTATCGTCCCGCAAGACTTGCCCAGGCGAGAGATTGCTGGAGTAGATTAGCTTGGTCCAATCCTTCCGTTTCGTCCGCCTTGATGAAAGCTCCGATGCACGACCCGCAAGATTCGCTTTCCACTTGGGCACCTCCGAGACGCCGTCCTCGTCCTCGTCTATGTCGCTGGGTATATCCTCGTCGTTCTCGTCGTCGTCGCCAAATCGGACTCGGTTTCCACCACCATCGGGATCGTCATCCTCGCCGCCGAGATCGGAATCGCTGTCCGCATATTCGACACCGCCGCCAGTACGATCTCGCATACCGGAGAGCTTGGCTGTTGGACGATGGCCAGTGCGATGGGTGGAACGCCCTGTTGCCACAAGCTCGCCATCTTCTTCGGCTGCGCTCAGTTCGTCATCTTCGAACTCTTCCTCCGATCCACTCTCTTGTTCGTCATCATCCTCGTCAAAGTCATCTTCTCCTCCATCCTCTTCCTCCTCCTCATCGTCGCGTATGTCGAGCACAGTCCGACTGCTAGATGGGTCCACGGTGAGGGACTTGGAAGAGGAGCCTAAGAGACGGATCTGGCTACGAGCGACGACATCTTCCAGCGTCTCGTCCACATCTTGCAAGTCCATGACCATCTGTTCTCCCTCTCCCTGAGGCACTGCGGGATAGAATGAGTCAAATTGAAGAGACGCGCTTTAAAAGACTCACCTTCGCCATTCCCGCGTGTGAAACTCCCCGGCACATTCACCCATACGGCGTCCTTGTCGTAGATGACACCGCCCACGTCGCTCATAGGCGCATGCACTAGTAGTTTCTTCTTCTCACTCAACTTCCTTCTCTTCTCCGACTCGGCATTTGGCAGTGGACATGGATCGCCAAGTGCAGTCACACTCTTCATTTCTAGATCGCCTACCCCCGGTATGTGGACTTTCGTGCCCATGCGGAGGTTCGTTCCCCTGAGGTAGCCGTAAACCGTCACAGTACGATCGCACTTCCCTTTCGAGAGTCGGACCTCCTCACGCGGCGTCAGGTCCTCGAAGCGGTCCGCAAGCATATAAGGATGCGAGTTGCGGAAGACCAGAGGGCGGAACTTCATCACACTAATGAAGCGAGAGAGGTTCATGATCTCGGTGTCTGGATAACGCCCGTTCAAGACACCGGAGAGGTAGAAAAGCTTTGCGCCTTGGTAGATCTCGGTCCAGAAACGCTTTTTCAGAGCCTTTTTCGTCGCGCGCAAGATCGCGGCTTTTTTGATGAGATCCAAGTGCGTCAGGATGCCGATGACTTTTGGGAAACCATGGGCTTGCAGAACGTTCAAGAATTCGAACGTTTCCTAAAAATAC
The DNA here is from genome assembly GCA_022160305.1 of Artomyces pyxidatus. Lineage (NCBI taxonomy): Eukaryota > Fungi > Basidiomycota > Agaricomycetes > Russulales > Auriscalpiaceae > Artomyces > Artomyces pyxidatus. The sequence goes on along the minus strand of MU277211.1, from coordinate 70,269 downwards.
ATATATTCTGGGTTAGAGCAACGATGGGAGGTATCGGCACGCGCACCATCTCGAACCCAAAGGACCCGTCAATCATCAGCAGGACAAGGTCGGCAATCTTGCCAATGTCAATCATAGAGTTGAGATCGTTGTTGCACTCGATGAAGGTCAACCGCCTCTTTTTACCGCTCACGACGGTGACAGGCCCACGGATCTCATTGAGGGTCTGCTTGGTATACCGCCGGACGAGACTTTTGACCAAAGTAGTCTTCCCGACACCCGGAGGGCCCACTACGGCAATGATCACTGGCGGCGGATCCTCGTCGGGAGTACGATTGACGAGGGGAACATGCAGCCGTGTCTGGTCCTTTTCCGCAGCTCGACGGCCTTGCTTTTCTGCCCTGCGACCGGACTTTGGTGCAAAAGCCTGGAGGAGAGTTCTAGCAAGCACATGCCCCGCAAGCGTAGGTATACGCACCTTTTCATTGAAGCCCTGCTGCTTTTCCTTCCCCTTTCCCTTCTTCTCTGCCTTTTGGCCTGACTGCGACGGTCGATGGGCCTTGTGTGGCCTGTCTTCGGACATGGTGGTCGTCGCGGTCGAAGAGGAAATTTGCGGTGTGGTTAGGGTTTACGCGCTGCAGGTTAGGGGTACACGCCCCACGTGATGGTCGCGTCTGCTGTGTCCGCGTGGCAGGCGCCGAACGCCGAAGCCAAGTTGAACCGTTTTCGGACTTGTTGACCTCCCTCGACATCGTCGTCCCGCCCTCCCGCGCCCCCTCCCGCCCTCTCTTCCTTGTCCGCTGCTCATCGGCGACGACGACACACACCATGCCCAGAAGAGCGGCACCTATTCTCGACATCAGCATCGCTGGCGACGAGCAGGAGCAGAGTCGCATCCAGCTCGAACACAACCTCATCCACACTGATCTCTCCCTTCACCTTTCTTCCGCTCCAGACGACTATTCGCTCGAGTACCCGCGACACAATTCTGGTCCCGCCGCATCCTTCTCCGCCTTCCACTCTATGGAACACTCAAGAGAAGATTTTGATCCAGAGGAAGGTCTCAGCCAGATGCACGCATGGTCGTACCGCACAGGCGACGACGACGAAGGCGTTCATCCATTTCTAGGCGGAGATACTATGTCCACAGCCGCTCATCATGCCAGCGCACTCACTCTTAGCGCAGGCCTCGGTGGCAGAGCTGCACGACGAGATGCCAGTCTTAGCGGGGCCGAGTACGACCCAGAGCGCCCTCTACAAGACCTTGTCGCTGGCATCGATAGCAAATTTAGCATATTTGACGACAACACCCGGTCGAAGCACATCGTGCGTTTTTACACTCTCCCATGACCCTGGTCTCACTGCCATATCGTCTCCCTTCATTCGCAGTCCGTGCCTTTCGACCCTCTCATTGTCGATAGCACCGCGGAACTTGACCGTGTGTTGTCTTCACAACATGCGCGTGCTGCAGCCGCGCGCGCGCGCTCACCTCGCTCTGCTCACTCCTCGTCTACTTCTGGCTCAGAACCGGAGACACCTGATCCGACGACTTCGCGCCCGAAGCTCTCTGACGGGCTCAGCCATCTGATGTTTTCTCCGAAGCGACCGCGCTCCCCAGCCTTAATGGGCTCCCGCCCTGCGTCTCCTGCACTTTCCTTCACACGCACCCATCGCCCTAAGGCTTCTTCGAACAGCGCTATCGACCCGCGTCATTTCCCCTCCTCATCCGGTCCTCAGACCCAATCCACATCTGTCCGTGTTCGTGAAGATGTCGACCAGGGTGAGCCGACTCCACGTCCAAGAAAGGTTCAAACACAAGTGCACCATCCACGCCCCGAGATCACAGTTCGCCCGCCGACGCCGTCCACAGCAAATTCCAAATTCACGAAGCTCGCACGGAATATTGCGCGTGATATTGAGGATGAACAGAGTAGGTGGAACGCCCCCATCGATTTGCCGAATCATGCTGTACAGGCGCAGAGCACGCTCAAGACCAGGGCAAAACCATCGGCAGGTAAGCGCTTCTGTGCTCATTTGTCAACAGCGCCTGATCAAAGTGCGTCCTCACAGCTACGGGGCGCTCCCCGTTCGGCTACCCTAAGAAAGTGAACGGTGGAGTGCATCTGCCGGACGTGACGGGCCTCACAAATGCGGTCGAAAGCCCGGCCAAAGGAGGCTTGCAATATTATCCTTACGAGGATGACGAGGACGAGTATGGGGATGGCCAAGGTAAGCTCCGGCGATTTTCCGTATCGTTTCATGATAACGAACCAGAGATGATACAGCACGTCTACATGCGACACTCGGCCTAGTACAACAAAAACTGGCTCACTTGGACCAGGAGAATAATACTTCTCGGCGGCGCATGCGTGAGCTCGAACGCGAGCTCGAGGAGTGCAAAAGGGAAGTTGCGCATGAGCGAGATAGGGTGATGCAGCGCGAGGAAGTGATCTTGAAGCAGCGGATGCTGCGTGAAGAAGCATCCAATCGGAAAGGCAAAGCCCGTGTGCCCAGCCCCAGCGACGAAGACCAACGGAGATACAAGGAAGCCGTGGAGGAGAAGAAGGGTGGGTGGTTCATGTGCGCCCTTTGCCAGCGTGCTGATGCGTCGACAGCCCTCGAAGCCTTGATCACGACTCTACGATCTCATATGTCCCGACTATCGACCGAGCTTGCGTCCCACAACGCGCTGCTAAACGAGTTGCGATCCCTCCGGGAAGCGGACTCGCATACGCTACGCGAGAAGGTGCGCGAAGTCGACATGCTGCGCACCGAGGTTGAGAAAGTCGCAGGCGAGGTTGAGGTCCTCAAGGGTGTTGTCGAGGAGGGTCTGCGAGAACGAAGAACCAGGCATGAGAGGAGCCAGTCGTACGCGCAGGAGAGTGAAGATCGACACCGCCTGCAGGGCGAGCAGGAGTTGACAGAGGAGGAAGCGCACAGCGGCGAAGAGAACATGCAGCAGGAGTCCGAAGATGAGTTGGAGGAAGCCGCCCCGGCATTCATCCAGGGCCGTTCCTCTCCACCCCCTGCGCGAATTGTCCTCCCAGACCGAACCATGCGCACCGACCATGCAACCATAGGCTCGTCGCAACTGACAGGTGCCAACTCCGGACGCTATGTCGACGACAGCGAGCTTGAACGGATCTCCGCTGAGCTCGAGGAACGCCGCTCGGAACGGTCTGCCTCACGCCTGGGCGAGTCCATGTCGCGTTCGCAGTCGAGCACCCACTCGCGTGTATCTCAGCATGCGCCGTCTCTCGCATCCTCGCTCTCTGGGTCCGAACGCAGCGCCTCGCGGAGTAGCAGCCGGCTCGGGCTATCAACAGAGCGCGACCCTCCGCCCCGCGTGCACATCCGTGCCGCCACGCCCGACACGACGCAGGCGTCGCAGCGGCTTCGACGCCACGCCTCCAGCCCCGTTCCCATACCTGCCTCCCGACCGCCCGCGCCCACGCCTGCGCACGCTTCCGGACAACCTCACACTGTCGACGACTCACACATACCCCAACGGAGAGCCAGCAAGCCGCCGCCCACCACGGAGGAGACGCCATTCCCGCAGATCCGCGGTGCGCAGCTGGAACGCCTGTTCTTCTCGGCGCCGGACCACAATGCGAAGACATGCACGGTGTGTCGGCGGCGGCAGCGCCCTGAGTCTGGTGAGGCGGCTCTGCAGCGGCCGCTGTGGTACCCCGCTAGCAAGGGGCGCGATGTGCGCGTGAATGTAGACGATGTGGGCGAGGGTGAGGACGATGAGGGGTTCGCGGAGGGGTCCGATACGCCTGAGTATCGAGGTGAGCGGGCGGAGGGCAAGCGGAAGGCGCCCGAGGCGGGCCCTTCGAACTTGGATTTTCTCAAGAACGGAGCGCGGAGGGATCGGCTGCCGCCACAGACGGTGCTCGTGCGGGTGCTGAGAGAGCTGGAAGATGATTTTACGCATTATAAAGGGTACGTCTGCGTAGTTTTGGCTGTTTTCTTGATGTGTACTGACGTTTGGTCTGCTCGCTCAGGATATACACGGAGCTTGCGGATCAGTACAAGCTCATGGATCCTGCGTCGAACGTCGTCAAGCGGAACGTGTTAGCTCAGCACCTACGCGAGGTCATCGACACTCTTGAGCAGAGGGTAAGTCCATTGTCGTTGATCAAAGTCGTCTGCTGAGACTGGGTATTATCGCAGGGTGATCAGATAGCCTCATTGTACGATCTGCTGACCTTTGAGGACAAGCCGGTAGCGCAGTCGACCGTTCATGAGAAGGGCACTCAACATCCAGCGCGGCCTCGAAGCGGTAAAAAGCATCTAACGTTTGCGTGAACACTATCTTCTGGTGTAATTGGTCCCTATCATTATCCTATCCATCTTTCATCCGCGATGAGGAGCTTGGTGTATATTTCTTTACCTTCTTGTGTGTCCATTTCTTGTCTCGATCCACCAATCACATCATCTTCTCTTGCAATCCAATTCGCATCCGTTGGCAGGGTTCCCTAGCGTCCGATTTAGCGCAATAATGGACTTGGACAGCTTGCACTTTGTATATGATATTTATGCTGTAGCTCTCTCAGTGTCATCGTACAGGAAGTCCAAGAATCGAATGTCTCGAAGTGCCCTACGAACGCATCTAGCACCCCACATTGAAGGTGTCGCCAGAGATGGTGTTCATTGATGACACTCGGTCGCGGTACTGGAAGTCCAGGAATCGGATGAACTTCCTGAGAACAGTCTATAATCGCATCGAACGGCTTGGCAACATAGAGGTGGTATCTGTGCAGTAGCTCTCTCCCAGTGAGTACTGGAAGATCAAGAATGGAACGCCCCAAGAACGCATCTAACTCCCTATGACCACCTCCAATCGCGGGAAACGCACTGAAGACCGGCCAAAATATTCCGAACCCACTAAAACCCCGCCAATCCATACTAATCGGATATTCGTCGCGCAGCACCCCACCTCGAAGAGCACCAGTCGGGTGACATGGAAGAGGCTGGAAAATTGATAGATGGGCGACGCCGTTACCAGGTGGCTCTGGAGGATTGGCACAACACGTCGTGCAAGGGAAGGCGATCGCGGTGGGACTGGCCGCACCGGGGCCGCTGGCCTCGAAACCATCTCGGTGGCGGTCGCGCTCGCCCTCGGCGGGTCGAGCGAGTCCACTGGCGCGCGGGCGGCTATCCAACGTCCGCGAAGCAAGGCGCCTGCGCCCCCGCCTTACGTGCGCGCCGAACGCGATAAAGGCATATTAATTGGGTGGCCGGACGCCACGGGTCCGCTCTGGGGCGAAGTCGGAATGAATATCACTGCAATTGCGAGTATGGGTATCGCCAGAGTGGGCGGATGTAATTACCGATAAATGGAGCTTGCGGCGGCGGAGAGAGTGCCGCATCATGCATGCACGGTGTATTTGCGTGATTGATTGCGCGAGGCCGGGCACATATGGAAGTGTGATGCACGCAGCTGGGGTGGCATAACACGTCGTACGGAGGAAGCTGGAACGCGACTCGGCGCGGGTCAGACGCACGAGGGGAGTGATTGACGATGTGACAGTATACGCTGGCCCCGGCCGGTCGAGTCTATCAGTGCTGCTTGGCTGCCGGTCAACCGGCGGAGGGAACGCGCCTCGCGACGTCGGTCAGCTGAAGATGCGGCACGTCGGACGTCTGCTTCGTCGACCTCGCTCCCATGGGAGGGCAAGCATGCAGGCACAAGCACCTTCACAAAGCCCGCGAGCTGCGATGCAGATCAAACGCGGAGCGGTGACACGGAAGATAGGCATCGTCAGGGATTTTCGTACGTACGGGCGGGGTGGCATGTTCGGGACGGGAAGGACGGTCGCCGTGCGTTCCGTTGTTTGGTGACGAACGTTGTCCGTTGACGGTTAATGCGGTCTGTGTCGCCATGCGGGGTGGAAGAGGCGATGCGCGTGTATGGAAGTGGTGGGGCTGGATGGAGGAATGGCACAACATGTCGCACGGAAGAACACACGGAGGCTGGGAACGCAGCTGGGGCCGTGCACTTGACGATCCATGCAGCTCTCCGATGAACACGCGGCTCACAGCACTTCAGTACTTCACGCCCTGCTTGTTCGCGGCCCAGCGAGAGTGCGCCACGCCGGCGCCACAGAGACAGCGAGCACCGTGCAAACGCGGTTCGAGGGTGTTCGATCCGTGAAGTTTCACGAAGCATGGGATAATGGCCGTCCGAACACGTCCGAGGTGGCAGCCGCATGAATATTCAGCGGATGCCTGTGAGAGAACAAACGACGGCCTGCGTCGGCTAGCAGCGAACCGAATTGCTGTGCCACTCAGCGCTGTCCGAAAGCGGGCGGCGGGCGGCGGCGGCGGCCCAAAGCGGGACACACGCCCTTCTTTGAGAAAAAGCGGCCAGCAACTGCGTGGGCCCACCTCGTTTCCCTTGTTCCCCGCCCACCACAACCCGCCTCCCGCCGCTATAAAGTCCTTGCCCGCCGTCTGCTCCTCCTCGCCCCGCCTCGATCGCCGTGCCAGTCAGCAGAAATTTTAGTCACGTGCGCCACCCCACACGCGTAGCAGATTTTATAGTAGCGCGCCCCGATCATATTCCGAGTCACCTACTCCTTCACGTCGTCCACCACCAACACATCGTCCTCTCGAACATCGGTACGCTCGGCCCCAGGCGTCTGCGCCAGACCCAGCGCTGCGCCAGCCCGTCACCTCACGGCGCCTCTGTGCACTGCAGCAGCACTCCGGTCCGCATCTTTTTTTGCTTGGAGTTGCGGCCTGCGCGCCCGCTGTCCCTAGTGCGCCCTCAAAAGGAGAGCAGCTGCCTCCAAACGCAGCATCGCCCTGCTCTCCACCACCCACGCTCACCTGTCCATCAGTCCGCGGTATGTCGCTCCTTACACATCATTTATCCTGCTTTTCCTTGCGCATTTGTTCGGCCTTTGTGCGGGTGGGAGCTGCATCTTCTTTCTTCCTTACCGCCGCCGGTGGGCCTTTCTTGCAATCACGGCGTGCACGCGGATAGGCTATCGAGGTCCCATCCCGTCCTCTCAGCCGTACATGCCGTCCTCCGTCAATTATGCTACTATATGCGCCGTGATCCTTCTCTTCCGCATTCTTCCCACCCGCGTTTCTGCATCTCCATTTCACCATGTATATTGTACCTGCCCGGGCTAGTCGGCTGACTCTATTTGTCTGTTTTTCGTTTCCCCGGCCTTGTAGATTGTAGAGCGTGACACTCGCAAAAATGGAAGTGCTCATGAATCCTTCCTCGCCGACTGCGCATCGCCACCTCGCGCCCGCCGGCAAACCAAAAACGAAAACTCACGCACCGTCCACGCTCCCTATCCCAGTACCTCGGAAGGCGCGCGATCCGTCTCCGGACTTGCTCTTCGAGTTTTCGCCACCAGGCGACTTTGCATCTGCAGCCCCGCCGCAGTTCATCTCGTTCCGCACGACGGGCAATAACAGGCTTGGGCTCGTCGATCCGTCGATACACCGCCGCCCCACTGAGCCACCCAAGCACGATCCTTTCATGTATGCGTTCCCCATGCCTTCGGGCAGCAAAAAGTCCTCCTCGGGATCCGCCCGCGCGCACGGCGCGTACGCCCCGCCCCTCACGCCTCTCGACCGCTCCCCGTCTCCTCCCTTTGGTAACCCCACTCCCGCGCCGCGTCCTAAGCTCTCCGTGCGCACGTCCGACGACGTGCTACTGACCTCCGCGTTCCGCGCGGACGCGCTGCCGTCCCCGTCTCCGTCCCCATCTCCGTCCCCGTCACCTCCCCCGTCCGTGACGTCGTCCCCTACACCCCCGACGGCGTCTTTCCCCATCAGCCCGTTGTCTGTATCCTCTGCGACGGGCCGGCCGCGGTGGAAGGGCTCCGAGTACCTGTTTCCTGCCGCAGGCCGCGCACATGTAAAGGTGGGCGGACAGTCGCCGACCGCTGCGTTATACAGCAGCCTCGGCGCGTGTGGGCTGGAAGGGCCCCGCGAGGTGCGCTACCACGAGGTCGAACGTGGTCGGGGGCGCGCACCCAAACCCCGCTGCGGCTGATCGGCCGCACCCAAATCATGTCGTGCACTTCTGGCCAGCACGACTATGCCACGGGTGGGTACAGTTGAGCTTTCTCGTGCGGGTGCCTCGCGTACTGACCTCGGGTATTTACAGAGAGCGATCTCGTACATTCATGCCTGTCGTACTTAATTCGCCTCCGCTGGCTCATGATCCTTTTCATTCGCACCATCATCGCATCGCTTTATTGTTTCGTAACCTCGCATTGCACTTTCCACTCGAATTGTTACACGCTGCATCATGTTCAACTACCATACGCATTGCATCTCCACGCATTATTCAGAACCCAGTTTACCGATTATCGGCGCACGTTTTTGCGGAAGCACGGTTCAACCTCGCACATCTCCACGCATGTATGTATCCCGACCCTGCTCGTCTTCGCACGGCGCAAGCGCAATAAAACCGTTGCCACGCACGGAGGAGATGGATATGAGTGGCCAGACAATCAAATGAGCAGTAGTCTGCGAATGTGCGCGTCCTCGCTGGCTGTAGACATACGCGGTACAATGGGCGCGAGACCGCTGGATTGGCGGGGCGAGGACAAGAGGCTCCGCTGGCGTCAAGATCCAGGGTGGGCGGAAGATTGACCGGCCAGGCACCGTGCGGGGAGCCCTTCATCTTCATTGAGAGAAAGTGTCATCCTATCTATGGACTGGGCTCGTCTGCGGGGCCGTGCCTGTGTCCGCATATGTGCTGCTACCTCCGCTGCATCGCCGCATACCCCCGCGCGTGCATTTCGTGCATCTGCAAGGTGCAGAGCTGCGGAGCGCGGTGTGCGCTCTGGCTGGCACTAGCGTGTTGATCTCTGGCGGGCGTCATCAGCGAATCAGAGCTGTGGGAGTGGTCCCGTTGTGTGTGTGCTCGACCCGCGCCGCGAGCTCAGTCGGCGTATGTAAGATGAAAGGCTAACGGCTCGGGCCAGGCACGGCGGCTCCCCGGAGCGCGGCCGCACCCCCGATCGGGCGGCCGGCGAGGGCCCGGGTACACGCCGAGCCCTCCGGCCCCGGCGTGACACTGCCCGGCTTGCAGATCGGCGCTCGCGAATCTCGTGCCTAACGGAAGAGCCTCCGCGACTTCATATCATTGGCAGGCACTACAGTAGGCCGCTGCCCGCCCCCATGCCCTGCAGAGAGTAGGAACACCCTATCATGGGACCCACAGCGCTTGGGTGCGGGCGAGCACAATGACGGCACCCTCAAATGCAGGCATATGAGCCCCCGCAGCTCGAAGCGCCAGAGCCACTGCGCCCGCGTGCAGCCGCTCGAGGCATACCTATATCGACCCTCCGAGGACCATTCAAGACTCACTGCGCGGCGAGTGATAGGACTCGAGACGCACCCGAGGTGATCGGTGCAGCTCATGGCCGACTCCGAGAAGAGGAGAACAAGTATCAGGTTCCTCAGCTCGCGTGTGGGAGAAAACATCCCGAGCCGTCTTTATACGCCGAAGTGCTTCGAATATGAGGGATCGCCAACATCAAGTGATTGTGAGCCACAGTCCTGTCAGCTGCAAGCTGCAGAAAGCCGTCGAGCGCTAGACACAAACTCTCAACTCGCTCTTCCGCGCAGAAGTGATAGAAGGGGTGGAGAAAATCATCATTGGAAGCCTGATGGACAGCACACACTTGTCAAACAGCCCTGGACAAGACCACGAGACGGCCTCGAGAAGTCCCAGAAGAAACAGAGAATCGGTGGGTATCAGCAGATCGCAGCTGGACTGTCACCAAAGTCCGTATCTTTCCCAGGCAAAGAGACTCCCTGAGCGCGAAGGCGTCCACAGCACCGCCCCAGCCCGCCAGACGGATGTCAATCGTCTGTTGATTCCGTGATGTTCTTCGCGACGTACCGTGGAAATCCCGTGGACGATCCTGCGCCTGTGCCCGCGCCACTGACGAAAGCACCATCGGTTCAGGAAGCCACGGGCGGGGCGTGCAAAGGAGAAACTTTGTCGCTGGGCGCATACGTTTGCCGTTACTTACGTTGCGGGCGTCGTTCGAGCATGATGTCAGAACAGCCCAGAGGGGCCAACGATGGGAATTCCGCGGAAAGGAACGGCTGTGGCTGGGGTATCATGGGGTATCGGCGGAACAGCAACGCTGTTTGGGGAAGACGATAACTGAGAGGGGGGCGGCTTTGCTGGCTGGGCCTGGCGGAGATTGTCGCGATACCACGTCATGAGCACTGGAGCCTGCCTGCAGGCGGGTCGGCTGTGCCAAAACAAGTGAGACGGGGACATTTGTTGGGCGGTGCGGGCTGCAACATGTTCTGATGTGAATATCAGCAACGACGAGCTTGCACTACGGATGGCTTCCACGGGAAGCCAACTGAGTCGGGATCTGGGTGCGCGCATAGACGGACGAAGCAGCCGAAACACGAGGGAAGTCTATAATTAAGATTAATCGGTCAGGATGCTCACCATCGTCGCGGAGAAGATCAGATATCTGAATTGTCGCAGTGATTGCCCAGGGTAGCCTGAGCACGCCGTGGAAAAGTGAGAGAGATGGACGGGCTTGCAGGGAGTTCCAAATCGCGAACGACGAGTCGCTCGCAAAGAAATCAGCAGGATATTAGAGGATAATTGCAGCTGGTGTGGTCGTGTTTGGATCGGAGGCCGTTGCACAACATGCACAAGCAGCGGTCCACCTGGATCAACAACCCGCTCGCGATCACGTGCACAACGGCCACAGCAGCGAGCACAACGTTCCTCCACGATCCTCTCCCTTCTCATCGACGCTCGCCGCCGTCCAAGACATGCTCGACGCACAAAGACCAGCATGGCAGACAGAAGAACTCGAGGACGAGTGGCCAGATGACGACGACGACCAGGACTTTAACCACGACGGATCCTCCCTTTCCTTCACAGTGCCCATCGGCTCTGTCCGTGTCCGAGACGAGCAGGATGGCAACCCTTTCGACGACGACATCGAGCATCAAGACAACGACACAGGTGACCCCGTTGGTACATTCCTGATCCGCCAAGACGCCCCCGCCGCTATACTCCCCAAGACACCGGGCAACAAGAAGAATGCGATCAAGGACTTCTTCAGTCCCATGGCCCTCGAGCGCATGTTCGAGCCTCCTTCCCCTCCCAAACCTTCTGCCTCATCTTTGAATCCGTCTGCGCCCGCCGTCCCATCGCGCCTCTCCCAAGTGCACGTTGCTTCATCTTTCTCCCATGACGGGGACACAGAATTGCTCGTTCCGCAGAGCGAGCACCCAGATGAGATTGTAGAGACGGATCTGGACAATGTCGGTGCGTTTGACGGCCTGAGACCGAGCATGGATTGCCAGTTCACCTTTGCCGTGCCACGCCTCACCCCGAGCAATGCCCTCACACCCAATACCGGCGTTCCCCAGGCGCAGAGCACACCAGGCCCGCACACCGCCAACCCAAGCGCACCGCCGACCGATCCACGTCTCCGCCTCTTCCAGTTCCAGTACGATACATTCACACGCGACCACCTCTCCGCGATGGTCGACTCTATAGCCGTTAACACCCCCTCCGCGAGCAACACGGGCAACCTCACGGGCAACGCCTCCTCTCCGTTTGGGCTGTCCACAGTGTCAGAGGCGACCGCTGCCGGCAGCACCGTCGACTTGCGGAGTGCGAAACGCGTCAAGTTGAGTCCGGTGAGCGACTTCTATGGGGAGGGCGATGGCGCAAGAGCCGTGATACAGAGACCCTCGCTTCGGAAGGATTACGTCGGAGAGTCTAAATCCCTCATGGCTCAGATCAAGCAAGCGAGAGACTTCTCGACGATTTCCACGGTTGCGTCAGGATCTTCCCCGGCTGGACGCATACGGGGCAACACTCCCAGTGATACCACGCCAAGCCCGCATGTAGAGAGTAAGCTCCGTCCTTGTCCTGTGCGATTGATTATGCCTGAACGGGATGCATTGGAAGGGCGAGCATCACACCTCGAGCTACCAACCGGGAGTGGTAATTCCGTAACGGAGACCTCCGCCTCCTCGAAACGCGATGGCTATTCTTCCCTCGGATACAGGCAACAAGCAGCAAATCTGATGGCTCAGATCAAGCAAGATATGAAAGGATCGAAACGCCTGTTTTCCGCCGAGACCGAGTTGTCAGCTAATGGCGAACAACTCCTGGCTCGTTCCGACGCCGTGCCCACACGGTTACCTCACCCCAGGCAGCTATCCCAAAGCGCGCGGCGTTTCCCCGCGCCATCTCCCGAGCGATCGAGGTCGCGCTCTCCGCACGCGGTAAGAGCCTAGCGCGATTGGGCGTCCCTGCAGCGGCTGATCCTTTCCGAACAGGAATCGAGTAACACCTCTTTCGATACGTCCCGCATATACGCACAGTTTCCCGCTCCGCCCATCCTCGTAGCGCCGCCAGCGTCACCGCCTCCCCGCGAGGTTCCTTCGCCGCAACCCAACCCGGTGGCCTTCCATGCTCACGCCAACCCTAACCCGACCTCCGCGCTTCTCACTGTGCCGGTCGACGCGCCAGTCTACCCCTCATCTTCCATTCGAGCTCGCGCAAATGAAGACCTCAACCGATTTGTATCGTCGAGCACCGCGTCCGGTACCACACTAACTGCGGGGAGCTCGGCCTCTTTCGTAAAGCACCCCGGCCCCGCGCAAATCACGCGCATCGCACCTGAGGACGTCCCAGCACTCCCAGAACGCGTCGGAAAAATGGTGTTCGACAAGGTTATGATGCGTTGGGTTAAGTCTACGGCGGAAGCGACGCGTGTCGTCAGCGATGGCGGCTATGCTGCTAGTGCGGAAGGCGAAGGCGAGAGCGAGGACCCATTCCGCGACATTGAGAGCCTGAGGGAGGAAGATTCAGAGCGGGGCGAGAGCGGGGACGCGCTAAGGGAAGACGACCACCGTGCGTTGGAGATGAGCAGAATCGAAGAGGTGGACGACGAGGAAGAAATGGAGCTAACCTCGTTCTCGTTTGACGGGCCGCCACAGGGCCTTGTCCGAGGAGAGCATAGTAGCGAAGAGGGCGAACTGATTGTGGACGACGACGAGACCACGGACTCGGATCACGATGATGAGCTGGTCACGCAGCTCACTGACATGTCGCTCGCAGGGCCCCCTGAGATCGTCTACGAGCCCGACTCTGATGAGGATGAGCCTTCGCGTCCTCCAGCTCAGTTCAACACGCCGATCCCATCTCGTGCATCGTCGACAGGGCCCACTCCCATACGATCCGTGCTGAAGAGTACCAGTACAACCCCGCTGTCGGCTGCCCGAGATCCCCTGCGATTCGCACATCAGACTCCCGCGAATAGGCCACGCCATCGCAGGTCTGTCAGTTTCTCCGACGGAAAGCATGAAGGCCCCATCCGAGGACTCCACAGCGAAGAGAGCGAAGCCGACGATCCCGACCGCGCGCACAGCATGCTCGTCGGCACGTCAAGTTTCGTGCCTTCCGCCAGGTCCAAACGAATAGCGGGCATGATGGAGGACCTCGAGGACACGGGTGAGTGGATCGAATGTGGAAGTGCGTGCTGCGCTGACTGGCAGCGGTGAAGGCGTCGACGACGACTCCCCTTCCAAGCTCGCGGCAGGCTCGGGTCGCGTGCCGCCCGACGAGCTGCAGGTATTCGGGCACCGGCGTGTCAGCACGACGTTCGCATCGAACGCCAATGGGTCCGCGGTGGAGGTGTCGCAACGGGTGTTCACCCGGGCGCGCTCGCACGGGGTGCAAGGGAACGTGAGCAAGGGCAACGCAACATTCCTCACAGAGGCGTCATTCGGGGTCGCGCACGACAAGCTCGTCGAGGTCATTACGGACGTGCAGCCGTTTGAGCCGTACTGGGAGGATCTGACGTCGATCGACCTCTCGCGCAAGCACCTCGAGAGCGTCGCGCGGCTCAAGGAGTTCCTGCCGAAGCTGCATGCGCTGTCTCTGTGAGTGTCGGACATATTTGTGGATCCCGGGCCGCTCGCTGACGTTGACCTCTCGCTGGCGGCGGGAGACAGTAATTCGAATCAGCTGTCGTGGCTGAGCGGGGTGCCGGGGACCGTCCGGACACTGTCTGTCGCGTACAATGCGTACGTGCGATTCGTGACAGGATATGTCGCGCAGAGAGGCTAATTAGGTTTGTCGGGCAGCTTGACGAGGGCGACGTCGTTCAACCATTTGCTGGGGCTGGAGAACCTCGACATCAGCCGCAACAACCTCGACGGGCTCGGCCGTGCGTCGTTCTCTGCGCTGTAGGTAGGGGAGAGAAGCTGATCGGCTGATGACCCCCAGAATTGGAGTGCCTCAGACACCTGCGCGAGCTGCGCGCGGACGGGAATCGCATCCGCAGTATCGACGGTCTGCAACACATGGACTGCCTAGTAAAGCTTAGTCTCCAAGAGAATCGAATTGGCGGCGCCGATTTCATGCAATGCTCCTGGTGCGCCTTTGTCCCGTATCCGTCTTCCCCCTCGGACCAAGTGTTTCTAATCGTGCTGCTACTTTTCACACACTCCCGTCCGGCATGCATCGTGATTCTACCGTGGCGCCGCGCGTTATCTTACTGCCATGTTCCATTTCGCCGCATCTCCACGTCCAGGCCCAGGCTGGAGGTACTCAATCTGAGCCACAACAGGATCGAGGGCGTCGCCGGGGTCTCCTCGCTGACTTCCTTGATCGTATTGAACCTGGGTGCGTATTTCTGATTTTGCTCTCACACTCGGAGTAAGCGGTCGGTGTGACGCGGATGGGATCATCCGCTATCAGTGGTCCGGTTCTTTTGCTTATGGCACGCCGCCTGTTTGGTTTACTTGACGTCGTCTTCTTCGTGCGCGTTTGCTCACCTCACTTCTCACCACCTGTATTGATGCAGACAGCAACTCCATTGATGAGTTTGAGGCTCACGGCATCATGCCTAGATTGCGCATATTGCGGCTGAGCGCCAACAGGCTCAAGGGGCTGAACGCGGGGTGGTTCCCAAGCCTGCGGACGCTCTACGCGGACAACAACTGTCTAACAGAAATCAGCAAAGCGAGCCGGATGGCAAAACTGGAGGATTTGAGTTTGCGGAATCAGGGGGGCAAGGGCCTGTCAGTGATTTTTGATTTTTACCTTTGTTTTGTGTGCGCTGGGGATCTGACGCGCGGCGTGGCAGGGCATTCTCCATCCGGGAGGTGAGGGACGTGAAAAGGCTCTATTTGTCGGGTAAGTGTGTCTGAAGCGCATTCCGCTCGCTTAAATTTTGGGTTTCATATCATTTGTCTTACACCATACCTGACTCACGCGCAGGGAATCCACTCCCCGCGAACTTCCTCTCCGAACCGTGCTATAATCTGATCTACCTCGAGATCGCGGCGTGCCGCCTGACGGCGCTACCTGCGAGGCTGCCCAGCCTGGTCCCAAATCTGCGGGTGCTGAACCTCAACTACAATTTCCTGGAGGATGTGCGGCCTTTGGAGGGGCTGCGGCGGCTGAACAAGTTGACGATCATCGGGTCGAGGCTGAAAGGCACCAAGGGCCTCATCAAGGTGCTGAGGGGGTGCCCCGATGTGGAGATGGTCGACTTCAGGTACGGCCGCGTCTTTGGTGGTTATGCCATCACCGCCCCCCTTCACTATCCTATTATCCCCTTTTACGCGTGCGTCGTCGATCAGACGCATGATCACGTACAGGGCTGAAGGGGGGGATGGATTCCGAGGCGAATCGTCGCGCTGTGGTGGAGTGCTGACGAAGTGCTGTTGTTCTTTTCGCGCAGGATGAACCCGTGCACGCTGGGGTGGTACCTGCCCCTGTTGGTGAAGGACGTCCCTGGCGCGCTGCAGCCGTCCGAGCCCGCTGGTAGCGACGGCGGGGCGGCGCCGAATGCGGATCCGGAGACGACTGCAATGGTGAGCAGCAGGGCGAGGGGTGGGAGTGGCGGACCGGGCGGGGCGGCGGGGTCGTGGCAGGAGCTAGACGCGAAGTTCCGGCGGGACCTTCCTGATGGGGCATACGTGGGCCGGCTTGCATACCGGGGGCTGGTGATGCGGGCGTGCGGGCGCGTGCGGATGGTGGACGGTGTGGTGGTGAGCCGGAAGGAGCGGGAGAAGGCCGAGCGGCTGCTGGAAGGGGTTGTCCGGGCGGGGGCGTGACTGGGCGTGACTAGAGCGGCGGTGGCGGGGCAGGGGTGTCCGTGGTCGGCGGGGGATCTACGATATATCGAGTATATGTGACATATAATAGTATTTGTTGGTGTGCATGTATCGCGAAGGACACGGCATTATCTAAGGGGATCTAACGTGTGCGGGGAGGTGTGATGGATGATCAGGGAGTGCGCATCGATGGGCGTTAGAGAGGCCGCAGTGCAACCGCAATAAAGACATGTTTTGTGCGCGGCACAGCCCACCGGCGCTGCTGCCTCCGTTCCTGCCGTGGTGGCACGGCTTTCCCCGGCCGGGCGAGGGCCGGGGGTACCTGGATTTAATTAAGCGTGCGTTCCCGATTTGGCAACCATGGAACTCGAAGAGGCCGCAAGCGAGGGTTAGCGCGCATTTCTCACAGTGCAATCTAACCATTTGGGGGGCGCGGGCGGGCGGACGGCGGGGGCGGGGGCCGAGGACGGTGTGCAGAGCGGTGCGGGGGATGCCCTGGGCGGAGGCGAAGAGAGTTGCGGCGAGGGCGTCGGGAATCTGAGGAAATGGGCTTGCATCTCAAGGGCATCGAACTGGATTCGACCTGATCTGTGACCAAGATGGCGGGTCGTGCGCTTTTTCGCACTGTGGCATGGCCGTGCCTCTATAAAGCTCGGTGCGCTTCCGCTGCGCCGCCTCGTCCATCCTCTCCCCTGCCCCCCGCCCGCACCCCGCACCGCAAGCTAATGATTGAGCTCAAGTCCGAGTGCAGCACCGACCTGTTTGCAAGCCTATACTCTGCCGACGCACCCGCCTACGCCCTCGGCCCGCTTGTCACCTACGAGTAAGTCCCCCCGTCCTGCCTCGGCTCGGTGCATCTGGGATCGGATGGCAGCTGTCAGTCTCGCGACGAGCTGTTTGCCCGCGTGTCACCGCGTCCTGACCCGCCTGTCAGCGAATCCTCCGCTCGGAGGTCGCGTTCTCATGCCTAATTGCAGGCGCTGATCGACGCTCGAGCTCGGTGATGTGATACTATGTGATGGCGCGCTGACATTCCTTGATGGTCTCTTATAGCAAGTTCGCCAACCTCGGTCGCCCTACTCACGCCCTCTCCTCCGCCGTCACGACCTCTGCCGAGTCATCCCCGGCCATCACCACGTCCGTGCCTGTCCTCTTCCTCTCACCCCGCACAGCTACTCATCTGACGCCCAGCAGCGACACGGACCTCGACGCAGACTACTTCAACTCAAGGCGCATGTCGTCCGTCGCATCCGCAGACTCTGACTCCTCCTCTGTCCTCTCTCGCCCCGAAAAGCGCCCCCCGTCCCCCGCACACTCCCCAGACCCAAAACGCCCCCGCCCAAGCGGCCTCCCCCTCGACGCCTGGGACGCAGACGATCCGAACGCATCCCCGCGCATACAGCTCCCCTCCCTCTCCTCGTCCTTCCAGGACCCCTTCCAGCGCCGCGCGTCTCTCCCCACCCTCGCCTCCGACCAGGCCCGCACCCGCCTCCCCGCAGTCGCGTCCCGCGCGCCCTCCGGCCTCGCGTCTTACCAGTTCCCCCCGCCCGACGCAGACGACAAGTTTGCGCGTCCCAGGCTCGCGGCAGACACCCAGCTTGGCGGCCTCTTCTCCGACCAGACGTCTCAGTCCACCCTCTCCAGCTCCACTTCCCCGTCTTTCCCTTCCTCCACCTTCAGCTCCCCGCTCTCTACGGACTACAGCCTCCCCCGCTCCGCACAGGGCCTTCCCTCGCTGCAGTTCTCTGACTCGGAACATTGGACGTCGTCCCCGGCGTCTTCCCTTCCAGGCATCGTGCGCCCTAATTCCACGCCCGGACAGCTCTCAAACGCCAGTGCCCCCCTCAAATACGACGACTCGCTGCGCCACTCGTCCCTCAGCGGCTCGTTCACTTTCCCTCCTGCCCCCGCTCCGTCCAGCGCCAGTAATACCCCGCAGCAGCAGTCCCCACAGCAACAAATGTACGGCAGTGTCGCACGCATCGCCGGCCAGGGTGAGCGCCGCGCGTCATACGCGCAGTCCTCTACCGCCGACGCGGTCAAGGAAGAGTGGGGCTTCCCCGCGGGCGAGTTCCTGCTCCCGTCCGCCTCGTCCGGCGCGCCGTCGCCGTCGCGCTCGCCCACCGGCGGCGCGCAGCCTGCGGCGTCGTCGCTCGTCGACCGCCCGACGAAGAAGCGGGGCAAGCTCCCGAAGCCCACGACCGATTTCCTGAAGGACTGGCTGCATCGCCACTCCGATCACCCATACCCTAGCGAAGAGGAGAAGAAGCAGCTGTGCGCTGCGACCGGGCTCAGCATGAGCCAGGTATCCAACTGGATGATCAATGTACGCCGTGTCTTTTGGTTATCATTGTATGTGACACTGGGCTAACTACTGGATTGTATAGGCACGGCGACGCATTCTCGCGCCGGTACACCGCCCGTCGTCGGGACCCGCGACGACTCACCCCTTACCGTCGCAGCCGCAGCGGCTGATGCACCCGGGGGTGTCGACGGGGACGCTGCTGCGACGAGCGTCGATGCCGACAGACAGTCTGCAGCTGTACCACCCGCTCTCCTTGCAGTCGATCCCGCACGCGGACCCATACTACGGGGCGACACCGCAGCGCAGCCTGCTGCTGGGGACAGGCGGCGGGTACAGCCAGGGGCGGTCGGCGTCTTACGGGGGCGGGTACGCGCAGGCGCAGTACTCGTTCCCGGGGCAGCAGAGCCACGCGTCGTCGTACGCGCCCGCGGGCGGGATGTACGGCGGTGGCGGCGGCGGCGGGCAGAACTTCTACGGCGGACAGCAGGGGTACGGGCTGAGCGAGCGGGAGCACAGCACGCCGACGCCGGGGTCGGGATACCACACGCCGCAGTAGCGCGCGACGGGGTTGCTACCCTGATGGTGCCGGCAGCGGCTTTTCACGACGCACGTAATGAGAGATTTTGTTTGAATATTGGGAGTAGCGCCGTCGGACGTTCACGTTGATAGTACGCCGCGCCTCGCGATTCGGTACTTATTTTTGGGGATGTTTGTGTTGATAGGGTCTTGTTGTGAGCATGACGCACGGTTACGACTTGTTGGATATCCATAGAGTACGAATTGGCAGTAATATACCCGGGCTTGTGCTATCGCGCGCGCGATCGATAGTGGGAACATCTGCGGACCAGCGGCACGGCGCACCAGGCCATTTGAAATGGGGCTGCGCGACCTCCATCCACGGCGTCAGCCTGCAGCGGAGCGCCCCCGACTCCACCACTGCATACCCTCCCATGAACCTTCGCTGCAACCTTCGCTGAGCCCCAAGCTTCGCTAACCTTCGCAGTGTTCGCGCCTGCGTCATCGCTGCGCGGATCGGGCAGCAGGGGCTTCGTCGCGCCGGATCGCTTCTGCGTGCATCGCTGGACGATTCTCCATCGCTGCATCCATGCACGACGCGTCTTCGGAATCCTGCTTCCGCCCCTCGGCTCGGCTACCGCGCGCCCCGGCCTTCCCTTCCTTCGTGAAACCGGAACTTCCTCCCCCGCCAGCCCTTCCCTCTGCGCGTCGTGCGCGCCCGCCCTGCAGCGCCTTCCGCAACGTAAATCTCCGCCTTTCGCTTCACCCTCCAGTCGTGCCTGCTCCGTTCAAGCTCGACGATCGCGAGCGCCGGCCCGGCGCGCCAAGCGAGGGTTCCCTGCACCTTGTTTTTTTCTCTGTCACGACTTGGTCAGGACGCCGCGCTGCAGTGTTCTTGTTCCATAAATCGGACTTTGGGGGTGGCAGGTGGCGGTATATTGGGAGTTATCAAGAGAGGGGCATGCGAGACGACACATGACCGGAACGGGAGCGCGTCGCGTCGTCTGCGTTTGGACGGCGCGAGGTCGCCGTGCGCCACGCACATCGATTTTATCGAACGCGAACGCTGTCTCTGCGCGAACTTTGTCTGCAGCGGGACGCTGGGAGGCCGATGACCACGGCCCCTCGATTTTCATTAAGACCCCATGGGACGCTAGACGCGCTTTGCTCGCCGATCGCCAGCACTGCCGGCGCTACCTGCTCTGCGCCACGATGCGGTCTCCCTGCCTTAGAGACTCGGCTGCAACAGGGTGGGGAGGGGTTATCGGTCTACGTGTCTTCGTCGTTGAGATGCTGGCTGCGAGAGTGAGTCCATAGTACGATTGTATAGCCTCGAGGGGCCCCGAGTACTGATGGTGCGACATCCTCGTAGCTACCTCGCGCCACAGTCGCTCTGGATGGATACGAAGCTATGGGGATGCCCTTCGCTGCGCTAGTATTTGGCAATGCGGGAAAGCCTACTGCACAGGCTAAGCCACGTCGTATACGCGATGTGCCGTCATCGTCTTCACCGTCTCACATTATGCGCTGGAGTCAAAGTGAGTCAAGAAAATCGTCCACCGCGTCCCTCACACAAGCGATAGACGCGTTCCAGCACGGGATCACGGTAGGCGCGGTCTCTCAGGACCACTTTCCTCTCCCCTCTATGACCTCAACCCTTCGGATATCAGTATTTGTTCCATCAGAGGCTTTACGACACCCCCTTGCGGCTATGCGGTAGTCCTGAGGCTCTTGACGACTCCGTAGACTTCGACTGTCTCGCGCACGACATGCATAACGCGTTTCGCGCAGATACGTCTTGATGCGCCCGATTCTGTGGATTCAGAGCTATAGGATTTCGCTATTTAGTTTCCCCTCGGTACCGCACAATGTACCTGAAGGCAAAAGGAGATGTACAGCTGGTGGGTGGCTGTGTCTATGCGGAGGCTTGGTTCAATGGGCTTATCTCTTTCTCGAATCCAGATTATACGCGTTTCAGTAAAGTGAACTAGGAGCTTGAGCTGAGGCTGTACCAATTAAACTATCCGGAGCCGACGGGCGCTGCTGTGTCCTCCCTCTAGGCCCTCTGCTCTCGTTCTATAGGATCTAAGCGAACGGTACCGAAGTCCTGTGTTTCGTGTCAAGCCGTGTCTTGACCGTCTTCTGGCATATCATGTTTTGAAGCCTCGAGGTCGTATCGCAGGTGACCTGCTGCTCTCGATGGTCTTCACTCTCGAATAGTCCCTCTTCGCAATGTCCCTAGCGCGGGTCCTGAAGCCACACTTTCTGGAGAACTCATGACCCTGTACACCACACTTTCTTGAGGCTATGACTTTGCAACCCTGACACAGACACAGCGCGACTCTGCGCATGTACTACAAGACGGCCAGCGTCGACCGACGGCACAGGCTCCCCCTATCGCCCAGGATACATTCCTTGTCTGCATCCCCTCCATGGTCGGACCCGCCCTTCCCTGCCCTGCCTCAACGTTCTGCCCACCCGCGGCGTCGCGATTAATGTATCCGCACGGCACGTGGCGGCCCGCGACGCGTAGCACGTGCGACGCGTTGCCGACGCGTCTCCTGATGACGTGAACGCGGCCTGCCGTCTATGCGCCTGCTTCCGCCGCACGCAGCCAAAGGGAGTGCTTCGTCTGAAAGAACTCCCGCACCCTCGTCATCCGCGTGCCCGCATACGGAAACTCAAGCCAACGCCCTCCCACGAGACGCGCGCACGCTCCCCGATATGACCAGCGGAACAGCATGTGATGGACCTGCTGCCCGATCGTGTGGGGAAAATAGGAGTGGGCGCACTGCGCGCCGCGCCCACGCTATAAGGTCGCACGGGAGGGCATTCGCCTCTGAACTCCTTAACCTCACCTACCAGACCACTCGACACTCTAGCACAATGACGAAGATGAAGGCCGTCGTGTACGACAAGCCGTTCCAGGTGTCGATCCAGGACGTGCAGAAGCCGGAGCTGCAGCACCCGAACGACGTGATCGTGAAGAGTGAGCCCCTCTGCGCCCGTCCTGACTGGTGCGGTGACTGACGACCTGCCCAGTCACCACTTCGTGCATCTGCGGCAGGTGAGCCGCGGCCCTGGCCGCGAGTGTACGTTCGACGTCTACTGACACGGCCGTCCCCAAGCGACTTGCACATGTACGAGGGGCGCACCGGCGCGCAGTCCGGCATCGTCTTTGGCCACGAGAAGTGAGTCCCATTTTGGCTGTCGGAGGAGCGCCACCGCTGACGTCTTCACAGCATGGGCATCGTTGACGAGGTCGGAGCTGGTGTCGCTGTAAGATTCACTGCATGCGTGTGGATCTCCGGGATGCTGATAGCCCCTGTCGTAGCTCTTGAAGAAGGGCGATCGTGTCGTGATGCCGTTCAACGTCGCATGCGGCCACTGCCTCAACTGCGAGGAGCAGAAGTCCGCATTCTGCACGAACGTCAATCCCGGGTTCGCCGGCGGGTGCGTCTGACCACTTTCTTCCTCTTGTCTGCGTACTCGCTCTAAGTCACGCTCGCTGCACGACAGAGCATATGGGTAAGTGCCTCGGCCTGTCTTCTGACTGCGATCCACGCTAACCGCGTGCTGTTTCAGCTATGTGTCCATGGGGCCGTACCAGGGCGGACAGGCGGTATGTCGACTCCCGTCCGTGTGAGGTGTCTGTTGCTGACAGGGCGGTGACAGGAATACGTCCGCGTGCCGTTTGCGGACTTCAATGCACTGCAGCTCCCGAAGGGCAAGGAACACGAGGAGGACTTTGCCCTGCTCGCGGACATCTTCCCCACCGTGCGTCGCCTCCTTCTACTTCATCGCGCGTCGCTCGCAGACTGATCCGTGTGTGTGTTCCGTCAGGGCTGGCACGGCGTCGAGCTCTCTGTGCGTGCGATCGCTGGCTTTGCTGCCGTGTGGGTGTGCTTACTCGTGTGCGTGCGTGTGTGCAGGGATTCAAACCCGGCGAGTCCGTCGCCGTGTTCGGCGCGGGCCCGGTCGGCCTCATGGCGGCGTACTCGGCGAAGCTGCGGGGCGCGTCCGAAGTCTACGTCGTCGACCGCGTCCCCGAGCGCCTGCAGAAGGCGGAGAGCGTCGGGTGCATCGCGATCGACCTGAGCAAGGGCGATCCCGCGGCCCAGATCAAAAAACTGCGCGGCGGGTGCGTGAATGCATCTCCTGCGCTGATAGCTGCTGACGATCACTTGACGCTCCTGCAGAAGGGAAGTCGACCGTGGAGTCGATGGTGCGTTTCACTGCCGTTTGCAGGTTATGGTTCTGGTGCTAACCTGGTCGTTGGTCGCAGCTGTGGGGTATCAGGCCGTCACTGCTGACGGCAAGACGGAGCAGCCGAACGCTGTGCTGGAGGGCCTCATCGCGGTCGTCCGCCCCACTGGCGGATTGGGCATCCCGGGGCTGTACGTCCCCAAGGACCCCGGCGCGCCTGATTCGAACTCTGCGAAGTAGGTGATTCCTCCAGTGGCGATCGGCGCACATCGCTGATACCCTTTTACTGTGCAGAGGCTACATCACATTCCCGTTCGGTGAGTCGAGGCCTGCGCGCTGTTCGCGCATGTGAGTTCTCACCGTTGTGTTCTCTCCATCAGGCAAGCTCTTCGAGAAGGGCCTGACCGTCGGGACTGGGCAGTGCAATGTAAAGGTCCGTGGGAGCAGAGTTTGTGTGCTTGTTGTGATCGGATGCTGAATGTGCGCGCGCAGAAATACAATAGGTACCTTCGCGACTTGATCATCGCGGGTGTCGCGAAGCCGTCGTTCGTCGTGTCGCACAACCTGTCGTTGAAGGATGCCGTCGACGCATACGACAAGTTCGACAAGCGCATCGATGGATACACGAAGGTGCTCTTGCACCCTTGAAGGGTCAATGCGCGCGCTTTAATCGGCGTCTTCTGCGTGGTATGTATGGGCGGCAAACATGGTAGCTTGTTGATGGGTCCAAGTAGCATGGGACAGCCATGATATGTATGATTAGCATTTTTTGTAAAGTTGAAATCAAAGCCAACGTATGTATACGTGTTTATCCCCGTCGTTTTCCTGAGGTACTTTGCCCAAATCTTTGCCCAAATCTTTGCGGGCGCAAATTAGTCGCGTTGCGGAGCGCGATCACGTGCGCGTGTTTCCGGATCACGGGACGTAGTGCCGCCGTTTTTTCCGCGCCTTTCCGCGCCTGGCGAGCTCGCTCTGCCAAACTTCTGATGCCTCTGCCTCCACACCGCAATGCCCCACATCTCTTCAGCAAACGGAAGCACCGCATACGGCACACCGCAGCGCAAGAAGATGCGGTTCAATAGCAGCACCTTCAAGTCCGCGGACGGGGCGCAGTCGCGGCAGGCAAATGGAGTCGCAAGAGTCAACGGCTTCGGTGTGCAGGCCACCGGGAAGAAGCGGACAGTTGCGTACATGGAGGTGTCCGACGAGGAGAACGGGCCGTCCCCGAACAAGCCTCTGAACGGCACCAATGGGCACGACAGGAAGCGGCAGAAAATGCGGAAGAGCTTCCCGAACGGCGCTGCCGTGAACGGTGTCAACGGTGTGTCGAAAGCCCAACACCTGCAGGAGCAGCGCGCGCAGCTGCCCATCGCGCAAGGTCTGTCGTTTCTGTCCTCTATCTAGGACGGAGGACGCGTGCTGATGCGTGCGGACGCAGGCAGGGAGGCTCTCGTGCGCGAGATCGCCGCACACGACGTCACCATCATCCTCGGCGAGACGGGGTCCGGGAAGACCACGCGTGCGTACCACCCCACCTAATGTCCACGCATCTGACCCACGCCGCCCCGCGCAGAGATCCCACAGTACCTCCTCGAGTGCGGCGCGTTTCCCGGCGTCATCGCGGTCACGCAGCCGCGGCGCGTCGCCGCAACGTCGCTCGCCGCCCGCGTCTCGCAGGAGCAGGGCCGCCCGCTGGGCACGCTTGTCGGGTACGCCGTGCGCTTTGACGAGCGCACGGGCGCGGAGACGCGGGTGAAGTACCTGACGGACGGCATGCTTGTGCGCGAGATGATGAGTGACCCGATGCTCGAGCGGTATGGCGTCATCGTTGTCGACGAGGCCCACGAGCGCACGCTGCGTACGGATCTGGTTTTAGCGAGTCTAAAGAAGATCTTGAGGGCGCGGAATGGGGAGGAAAGCGGGAAGGGCAAGGCGCGCGCACATAATCCGCTGAAGGTGGTCGTGATGTCTGCGACGCTGGATGCAGAGAAGTTCAGTAAGTTTTTTGATAAGTGAGTAGCTTCGTTGCTCGTTCTACGGGTCGGGACTGACGCGTAGCAGTGCGCCCGTATTGTATGTCAAGGGCCGGCAGCATCCGGTTTCGATATATCATACCTCCACAAGCCAAGTCGACTATGTCGATGCGGCGCTACGGACCTTTTTTCAGATCCATGTTGACCAGCCACCAGGCGACGTGCTCATATTTCTTCCGGGTGCGTCCTGCGTCAAATATCAGGCTTGCACGTTTCTGACACTCGTACAGGGCAGGAGGATATCGAAAGCCTTGAGAGTTCCATCAAGTCGTATGCGAACCAACTTCCTTCGAACTCTGTCGGCGTGACCCTTTGCCCATTGTATGCTTCGCTACCGAACGCCCAACAGTCCAGAGTCTTTACCCCTACACCGGAAGGTACGCGCAAGTGTATACTCGCTACCAACATAGCGGAGACCTCTATTACGATACCCGGCGTGAAGTACGTGATAGATACAGGGAAGCAAAAGGAGAAGAGACATCTCGCGAGAATGACCGGAAGCGGTAAGTTCTACATTTCTCATCCTACCCTTACATTCCCTGATCGATAACCTGCAGGTTTTGATACTTTACTCACCACAGATATCACGAAATCATCGGCGATGCAGCGCGCGGGTCGGGCTGGCCGAGAGGGTCCCGGATTCTGTTTTCGGCTATACACCGAGGAAGCATTCGATGCTATGGCGCTTTCTTCGGAGCCGGAAGTACGACGGAGTAGTCTCACGTCTGCACTCTTACAGCTAAGGTGCATCGGTCATGATTTGGAAACGCTCGACTTCATGGACAACCCGGACGCTGAGGCAGGTGGGTGCAGCCAAACGACTTTCTTATCTCGTCTGATGCCCCCTCCCCGCAGTTGGTGCGGCGCTGAGAACGCTGTGGATCCTCGACGCACTTGATGAAACCAAACGTCTTACAAAACTAGGCCGCTCAATCGCAGCCTTCCCGCTGGAACCACAATTGGCGGCGATACTCCTTGCATCCGTCGAGCACCATTGCACAGCGGACGTCATTTCTATCTTGTCTCTGATGTCCGCGTCTGCGCCCCTCTTCCCTGACTCGTCAGCTCAACGCGATGCCGCATCCGAAGCACGCACGAAATTTCGTCATCCTTCGGGCGATCACTGGACGATGCTGAACGTGTTTCGCGCCTACGATGAGGTGTGTGGGTCCGAGAGCAAGGGCGGGCGCCGAGACTGGTGTAAGCGGAACTTCGTCAACGAGCGAGCGCTGCGCGAAGCAGGCGATATACGGACTCAGTTGCGAATTGTTTGTGATAGGGCCAATATCAACAAGGAGATATCCTGCGGGCAGGACGAGAGCCCTGTGCTGAAGAGTCTTGTACGCGGCTTGTTACAGCACACGGCATTACTTCAGCCGGATGGAACCTACAAGCAAGCGATGGGCCCTTCGGTGAGTCTCGGATGCCATGTGTATCCTTCTTGCTGGTCTGATGGGTATATTCAGATCATCAAAATCCACCCTGGCTCGTTTCTGACTGAAAAGAGGTCGCCTGCAATCGTATATAACGAATTGGTACGTGTGTGACGCTTCGTGTCACTCTTCCAGATCCTTGACCGACTTGACGTGCCAGGTGTATACGACACATATCTATGCCCGTGGTGTCTCCGCAGTGTCGAAGTCGTTCATATCTGATTTCCCGAAGCGTGTCACATCTGGACGAGCAGGGTCGTAGTGTACGACGACGTGTTGCATAATTGTTATCGTGTTGTTATAATTTAGTGTTCTTCGTATACGCTGTTGCACTTGCTGTGGACGACGACCTTGCCCGATGTCGAGCACTCGGGAGAGCACCTGGGGACCCAGTGGGGAGACTCGGCTTGGAATCGGCCGATCCGGCATCACCCGGAGCCGCCTTGGTGTGACGGGGCAGCTCTCCGCCCGGAGCTCTCCAACAAACCACCACGACGCCCCCCACTCATCCCTCCCCTTTCCTTTCTCTCGACCTCGCCGTTGCCGTTGTCCTAGACGTCGCTCGCGATGTTGCAAAGACAGGCGCTCAGACGCCTGCGGTATCCAGCCGGCAGGACCAGGCTGCCTCTCAAGGCGCATCAAGGGCCTGTCCTACTTCACCGTGAGCTGGCAACGCCTGCTACCTCCCCTTCTCCCAACGACCCTTTCGCCAACGGGACCAACGCCCACTATGCCGAGGAGATGTACCGCCATTGGCGGCAGGATCCGTCCTCTGTTCATGCTTCTTGGGACGCGTACTTTTCTGGCTTGGACAAGGGTTTGGGAGCCAACGCTTTCCAACCTCCTCCAAGGTTCTTGCCTGCGCCGGCCGACGGTGCTCCTTCATTGCATGCTGCAGGAGGTGCTCAGCTTGACGACCATTTGAAGGTGAGCCTTCATGCCATACGGCGCGTGGCTACAAGCTCACCGCGCCGCAGGTGCAACTGCTCGTTCGTGCGTATCAAGTGCGCGGTCACCACGTCGCCGAGTTGGACCCCCTCGGCATCCTTGATGCTGATTTGAACGATGTAAATCCCCCGGAGTTGGAGCTTAGCCATTACGGTTTCACCGAGCGCGACCTCGACAAACGTATCACCCTGGGTCCTGGTATCCTCCCCCACTTCGCGACAGAGGATAGGAAGGAAATGACTCTTGGAGAGATCATCAAAACTTTGAAGCGCATATACTGTAAGTCGTGTTATGTTTCCAATCTTCGTCGTTTCGTTAACGCTGCCGTAGGCGGCGCTGTTGGGTTCCAATATGTTCACATACCCGACAAGGAACAATGTGACTGGATTCGAGAGCGCGTGGAAATTCCGAAGCCGTGGAATTACACCGTTGACGAGAAGCGTATGATCCTCGATCGTCTCATCTGGTCCGAGTCCTTCGAAAAGTTCATGGCAAGCAAATATCCGAATGAGAAGAGGTTTGGTCTGGAGGGTTGCGAGTCGCTGATTCCCGGAATGAAGGCTCTCATCGATCGTTCGGTTGACCATGGGGTCAAGCACGTTACTTTGGGAATGGCCCATCGTGGTCGTTTGAACGTCTTGGCCAACGTCATTCGAAAACCCGTTGAAGCTATTCTTAACGAGTTCATGGGAACAGCGGACCCGGATGATTTCCCCGCTGGCGACGTCAAATACCATCTCGGTGCAAACTACGTCCGTCCAACTCCTTCCGGCAAGAAGGTCTCTCTGTCTCTTGTTGCCAACCCCTCGCATCTTGAGGCCGCGGACGGCGTTGTCCTTGGCAAGACGCGCGCTATTCAACACTTCGAAAACGACGAGGTGGCGCATAATACTGCTATGGGTGTACTGCTCCACGGTGACGCTGCGTTCGCTGGCCAAGGTGTCGTCTATGAGACTATGGGCTTCCACAGCTTGCCGTCTTACGGCACAGGAGGCACCATCCATCTCATCGTGAATAACCAGATTGGCTTCACCACGGACCCCCGTTTCGCCCGCTCCACTCCTTACCCCTCGGACATTGCGAAGTCCATCGACGCTCCTATCTTCCACGTCAATGGAGACAACACCGAGGCCGTTACGTTTGTTTGCCAACTTGCTGCCGACTGGCGTGCGAAGTACAAGCAGGACGTGGTCATCGATATCGTCTGCTACCGCCGCTATGGACATAACGAGACGGATCAACCGAGCTTCACCCAGCCTCGCATGTACAAGGCTATTGAGAAGCAGCCGACCGCTCTCACACAGTACACGAAGTTCCTTGTCGGCCGAGGCACGTTCACCGAGACTGACATCGACGAACACAAGAAGTGGGTCTGGGGTATGCTTGAGACCGCTGCGAACGCCGCGAAGGACTACGTCCCCAGCAGCAAGGAATGGCTTTCTGCGTCCTGGCAAGGGTTCCCATCTCCCAAACAGCTTGCGGAATCGACTCTTCCCACTCGTGTCACCGGCGTCGACGAGTCGATCCTCAAGAACATCGGCAAGGCTATCTCTACGTACCCTCCCAACTTTAGCGTTCATCGCAATCTCGCTCGTATCCTCACTTCCCGGGGCAAGACTATTGAGGACGGTGAAAACATCGACTGGTCTACTGCGGAGGCTCTCGCTTTTGGTTCCTTGGCTCTGGAGAATAAGCATGTCCGTGTCTCGGGCCAGGACGTGGAGCGTGGTACCTTCTCGCAGCGACATGCTGTCCTTCACGATCAGGCCAACGAGCAGCAGTACGTCCCTTTGAACAACCTCGGCTCGAACCAGGCGCATTTCGTGGTCTGCAACTCGTCTCTGTCCGAATTTGGCGCTCTTGGTTTCGAGCTCGGGTACTCCCTCGTTTCGCCCGACTCGCTCACAATTTGGGAGGCACAGTTCGGTGACTTTGCCAACAACGCTCAGGCGATCATCGATCAGTTCATCGCATCCGGCGAACGCAAGTGGCTCCAGCGCACGGGTTTGGTCATGAGCTTGCCTCATGGCTATGACGGGCAGGGTCCCGAGCACTCCAGTGCTCGTTTGGAACGATTCCTGCAACTCTGCGACGACCATCCTGGCGTTTTCCCCACTCCCGAGAAGATCGAGAGGCAGCATCAGGACTGCAACATGCAGATTGTGTACCCCACTACCCCGGCCAACTACGTGAGCATACCGCTCTGTGCCACGAATAGCTTATGCTTACAATGCCGTTCCTAGTTCCACGTTCTCCGTCGTCAGATCCACCGTGACTTCCGCAAGCCAGTAAGCTATATGTGAAGTCTACCTTCGTGTTACGTTAGCTAACGACTTGGCAGCTCATCGCTTTCTGGTCGAAGTCTCTGCTACGCCACCCCAAGGCGAGATCTGCACTCGTCGAAATGACTGGTGAGACCAACTTCCAGCGCTACCTACCTGAGAGCTCCGGGGATCTGGCTGCGCCCGAGGAAATAAAACGTCACATCCTCTGTACTGGTAAGCTATACGTCAGTGTTTGCTCTAGCTGATTACTCACAGCTGTGACTAGGTCAAGTGTACTTCGCCCTCCTCCAAGAGCGTGAAGCCAAGGGCATCAAAGACGTCGCTATCAGCCGTGTTGAGCAGCTGTCGCCATTCCCCTACGACATGGTATGATACGACCCAACTATGCTAATTGATGTGAAGTTGACACTCTATCCAGATCACCCCTCATCTTGACACGTACCCCAATGCTGATCTTCTCTGGTGCCAGGTTTGTTCAGAGATATACTCTTGTCTTCATTCTCTGACCATGTGGGATAGGAGGAGCCCCTCAACAACGGTGCATGGACGTATGTCGGCCCTCGGATCCTGACCGCCGCCAACGAGACGCAGCACCACAAGGGTAAGTATCCCTTGTACGCGGGCCGCGGCCCTACGAGCTCGGTCGCCACGGGTAGCAAGGTGAGTTTATCGTTGGCTTCAAGGTAGTGTATATATACTTATTCCCTGTCGCAGTTGCAACACAAGAAGGAGATCGAGTCCTTCCTCGCAGAGGCTTTCCGTGTTTGAAATCTCTAGTAACGTCCTATGCTTTTTTAGTTTCGTGTCCGTGCACGGTGCATATCAAGTAGATCTCCTGATCGGACAATAATAATGGCTCCTGAAATCCACGTAGCTCACGAGACACGGTTGAGTATTCTACGTGACATTGATCGAGAGAAGAATTAACCACAGTGGACATAAATCATGGCACGCGATCGACGAGCTGGGACATGCTATGCTTCCAAGTTCGAAGGTTCTCGAGGCTATCTGGCAAGTATCTGGCGTCTTCAGTCAGTTTGCTTGGGTCTTCTTCGACTTCCCCTTCGGATGAGGAAATCCTGGCCGATATCTCGGCAGGCGTTCTCCATGGCGCCATCTTTCGTGACGTATTCGGTGGTGCAGTACCGGATGCTTCCGTGGCTATTCGCTGCACGAGACATGTCATTCACGTCCGCTGTGGGCAATTGGTGGGCGAGGGAAGGATCCCGGTGAGCCGGCTGCGCGTGCGACCCGGAGTGACGAAAGGGGTGGACTGCGATTTCATTCCCAAGCCAGTCTTGTGTCACAAAGCTGTCTCCTTCGCTGCCCCCACAGCCACATTCATCCTGCTCACGGTTGCACCAGAAAATGTCTTCAAACGTGGCGACTGGCATACCAGCTACCATCCATAAACCAGCTTTAACTGTCCCAGGTGCCACTCCAGATTCTAAAGCTCTTGTTGAATCCCTCCTGGAGAAGGATCGTGAAGCCGCGCATTGTTTATATGGGCCGGGATACCACAATCATCTTAGCCACCAGTGAGTGTACAGCTTGCCTCGTCAATCTGTTTGACGAACTCATAGTTCCCAGCTTACTCACTGCTTACGATCTTGGCGCATCGTCCGCGCTGCTCCAGGCCATCTACGACAAGGAAAACACGGCGTTATCGTCTGTGTTCGCGGCCGATGTGAAGAGGAATGTCGTAGAAAGACAAGAAGTGAAAATTCAGGAAGATAACTGGAAAGAGTACCTTGGTCAAGATAAGTGAGCGGTTCTGTAGCGTCACACAGCACTTCGCTAACATTTTGTCAGATATTATGCCAACCTCCTCATCTTCTTCTCGGAAAAAGTACAGGAGATAGGAGGTCATGCCGCATTCGAGCAGTATGTATACTCACGAACCGCCGATGGTGCATTCATGGTAGAGCGTCTTGTGGCTGGAGCGTAAGTATCTATTCAGTTGCTTATTTATCATCTCGTTTGCTGACTTATTTCAGACTACATCCATGGATCCAGATGGGCGTGCGTTCATAGCTTACACTATGTTGGCACAACACGCCGATACTCATTTTGACCTTCGAACCAGTTCGCAATCGAGTTCGGTAGTGATGCAATGGTCGCACAAGCACTTGCACAAACCGCCATACACACCCCCCTTAATCCTGAATTGTTCGCCTGGAACCTCGCCTCCGAATCTAACAGTCCTGCTGACCTTCTACACGCAAACTCATCCTCGCTTCTTGACGTGCTCCAAGAGACTTATGCCTCGCCTACGATGAAACCCGTAATGCCGTACGACCCAAATGCTCTCATCGGGCAGCGCGGAAAGGACATGCTTACACCGGCGCGCATAGTCGAAATTCGGCGGCTCACCGCCCTTTGGGGCTGCTCGGCCGCTGCGCTCACTCCTGCAGCTACCGCAGAGAAGGCCCGAGACCTCATCTTCGTCGCCACGCTTCTGTTCGCCGGCACAGGCAAACGCGGGCGCGCGCCGCGCCTCGACTTCTTCCTCATGCACGTCCTCACGAGCGCATTGTTCGTGCCCCACCTCCTGGATGCGTTGCGTTCGGACGAGGCAAAGGCAAGACTGCTGAACTCGTATCTGGTCTCGCTGCTCGTTATAGTGATGATCCGCGGGCGACCACGCATCGACGCTGGCCTGCTCATGAGCTATACGGCGACGCCTGTACCGCCTTCGCAGCGTTCTCCCGCGAAAGCGAGCACAACGTCGACCTCGGCTGCTTTCGGGACGCCCACGGGCCCGGGATATGCGAATACATGGGTCGGGCTCCTTCCGCACATCCTGCCGGCGTGCGACGCGCATACGCTCAAGGCGTTCCGCACGCTATATGTCGCGGCGCAGCGGTACGGACAGCTCCCGCGAGGGTCTCTGTCCGGCGAGGGTGTGCAGGACGTGGATGGGAGCGTGTTTGCGCGAGTGGCGGGGGTTCTGTTGGATGTGATGGGCTGGGTGGGACCTGGAGAGGGTCAAGATGAGGGAACCTGGGACAGGAGCGCTCTCGGTTGGGATGCTGCTTGGGATGAACAGGACAAGTAGGCGAGTTCCATTCAGCGACCTTGAGCCAATTCATTTACGCATACTTGGGGCATAATTTTCGCTCGAGTCTTGCTCGAGTCGGCCTTTCCGTATCGGTACGAATTCTACTTGTACATACAAGGTGATATCAACGGCCAGTCCTCTTGTTCTATACAACGATCGGTGGTCGTGCTTTGATAAGGCATAAGCTGTGTTCAGCAAGGGTCGACACCAGCCGATACTAACCGTGGCCTGATCGCTCGTGCCGTCCCAGGTAGATAGACCACTACGAGCGTTTCTGGGAATCGCACTTTCTGGAGCACAGTAGGCTTTTGAGCGAGCAACCACGACCCCGTCAAGGACGGATGGCTGTGGTATCGCCACGCCCACGCCCTTTGCAGTCACCTCAAGCTAGCCTGCTTCCCCTGCCGGCGCCTTCAAGCCGTGGTTCATCCCCGGAAACGAGTATACGCCATCGCTCACTTCAGAAACGTGTCGTTCGTGAGCCCAAGAAAAGTCATCTCAAGGGCGTGGCTCGCTGTCCGTGCAGCGGCGGCAAGGGGAAACGCGTGGGTATGAGTTCCGTGTGTCGAAGGACGAGAGGGCGTGGGGGAAGCAGAGGGGAGGCGGGTGAGTATCGGCACGCACCTGAGGACGAGAAAGCGCGGGTCTGTAAGAGTGAGGGCGCGGGCTTCGCGGGATTGGATCCGAAAGCAGACGCAGGTTGCAGGCCTTGGGTGGTGTAGTACTAGTGAGTACTAGTGAGTAGACTATGCAGCCTGAGTGCCCATGAACGATACCTGGCCGTGACCCTCGTCTGTGATCCGTCCCATCGTTCACGGTCATGCTCAGCAAACATTCCAGCGGCTCACGAGGACACGCAGCCGGTCGTCCTCGTCGACGGAATTCCGTGTCAACTGATTGAATGCGTAGGGTGGGCCCAACCAGCGATCTTCGGAGTCGTCCGTCTGCGCAGCGGAGCCGTCGGACCGCCAAGACAGCTTTGCCACGCACGCACCACGAGGCTAGGACACCGCTCCTCGTCCTGTACACACTGTATCCTCACCCTCTTCACATACGACGACACTCTTAGCGATGGCAGATATTGTTATCGAATTTCTTCGAGCTGTCGATGCAGCAGCAGATGCATTTGGGCCTTTGAAGAGCGCTGTGGGAGCTGCGCTATATATCGCGGACAAAGTCAGGGTACGTCTGCCTTCTGGCTCAAGAGATCTGAACTTTCAAACGGACGGCGGAAACGCGTAGAAATTCAAATCGAACCAGCAGGAATGGGCCGGGCTTGCAGCTCACATCCAAAGCTGTCTTACTTGCGTCCTCGTCCCTGAGAATGTACTAGATACCCCCGAAGACCTGAAGAAACATATGAGCGAGCTACAAGGGTATGCACAGTGTTCGACTTGCTCTTAGTTCTAGTCTAATCACACTCACATACCTTATGTAGCACCTTGAAGGACATCATCGCAAGCATCGAACGACTGCAGGCGAAGAAAAAGTTTAAACGCTTCGCGGCCTTCCTCACCGATCCCAAGAAGATCACTGATATGCGGCTGAAGTTCGACGACGCTATCCGTGTCTTTCAGGTACGTACACTCAGTGTCAGCTCACGGGGGTCTGTCCTCATCTTTGGATGTAGCTCCAGATGATGGTGACGTCCGAGAGGGACATCGAGATGATCTTGAAAAATCTCAACCCGGCTTCCATACAGCCCATGGTCACTGGCCTCTTAGAGAAATTTCGCGATGCCATCGGTGAGCATCTCATCCATAGTTTCGTTGTCAGTACTGAGCCCTTTCACAGTCCATGATATTGCCGTAGCGGATATCATTCGCGAGGCCTTCCCCATCGTTGCTGGAGCCTCTTGGGACCCGGATCGGGCATGCTTTCCCGGCACGCGTGTGGCCGTTCTTGCCGAAATCGAGGAGTGGATTCACTCGGCAGACGCTACGAAATGTGCTGAGATTTTTCTGATCTCGGACGTGGCTGGCAGTGGTAAGAGCGCCATCGCGCACGCCGTCTGCGAACGCTTCCGCAGCCAGCTTGTTTCGTGCTTCTTCTTCGCTCGTGGAACCCGCGGCCGGGAAGACTACAGCGCACTCCTTGGCCACATCATTGGGGATCTTGCTACACTTAGCAAGGACATCCATGGTGAGATTGGATCTATCTTGGAGCAAGATCGCGCACTCCTCACCGCTGGTCCGTCTCGTCAGTTTGACGATCTCGTCATGCCCTTGTTCCACCTCTACCCAAAAGACCGACCTATCGTGATCGTGATCGATGCATTGGACGAAGGTCACAATGATGGTGATTACCCGGAACGAGGACTACTCAGAGTTCTCCGGGACAAAATCCCCAGACTTCCTGGGAACTTCCGCATCCTCGTCACTTGCCGGCCTGACCACAGGATCATGCCATTCTTGGAGGATAAACCCCATGTTCTCACACTCAAGAGTGCTTTGTCTGGAGATGCTGCTCAGCATGATATCTCAGTCTATGTGACTCAGGGTCTTCAAGAGATGTTGGAAACAAGATATTTATCTATGGGCACTGCCAGATTGCAGACTTTGACAGAAAAGTCTGAGGGTTTGTTCATATGGGTGGCTACCATTCTCAACTTTTTGTGGACGTGTCTAGACCCTATTGGACAGCTTGACCGTATACTGGCAGAGCACAGTCCCTCACGTCGTTCCATCGAGTCTAAGATGGATATCCTGTATCAGGCCATCCTTGATGACTGTAATTGGATAGACAATGATTTTAAAAAGGGCTACTATCTATTGATGGGCACAGTACTTGTTGCCAAAAGCCCTCTTACTGTTTCTGCCATGAAGGCATTGCACAAAGATGCTGTCTCATTTGAGAATATGCGCAGAAGCTCACTACGCTCTTTACTATCTGGCCTAGATGCCAATGACAAGCCTGTGCAGATTTTGCACCTGTCATTGCGAGAGTTTCTTACACTCAATGCACCCAAGCTATACCTCATTGATGAGAGAGAACATAGTCAACGGTTGGCTCAATTGTGCATTGACATAATGAATGAGGAATTGTCAGATGATATTCCTGGTGTTGGATACTTGGCTAGGTTCTCAAAGGAGATGCAAACTGTTCCTGAAATAGGGCCTATCACAGAACAGTTGTTGTATGCATGTAGATTTTGGACAAGCCATATAGTTGAGATAGACAAACATGTCTTGACTACAAGATTGATAAAGGCACTTGACAATTTTGCAACAACATTTCTTATTACATGGATGGAAGTAGTGACTGCCAAAGACAAATTCCAGTCTCTTGAGATGATTCAGGAATGGGAACAGGTAAGTAGTCTGATATTATGCAAGTTATCTGATGCACTAAAATATGATCCAGAAAGTTATACCAAGTCAGAGAATGTTTTTTCAAAATATGTTCAGTGATACTATGGGTGTTTTAACATACCATATGTCCAAATTACTGAGATCAATGACACTCTACAATGATGCCTTAAATGCAAGACAAGAAACAGTAGCCATATATAGGGTACTGGCTGCAGATCAGCCAGCTAGATTTAATCCTAACCTGGCTGTATCACTTATTAATATTTCAACCAGTCTGTCTGATGTGGGTCAAAAGGCTGAGGCCTTGAAATACATCCAAGAAGCTGTGACCATGTGTAGAGCACTGATTGCAGATCAGCCAACTGAACCTAGTTCAGCTTTGGCAGGCTTGGCTCTATCAATTGAAAGCCTTTCAAATTGTTTGTCTGATGTGGGTCAAAGGGCTGAGGCTGTGAAATACATCCGAGAAGCTGTAACCATATATAGAGCAATGGCTGCAGATCAGCCAGCTCGATTCAATATCAGCCTGGCTCGCTCACTCAATAACCTTTCAAGCTATCTGTCTGATCTGGGTCAAAAGACTGAGGCCTTGAAACACATCCAGGAAGCTCTGGCCATAAAAAGAACACTGGCTGTAGATCAGAAAGATAGATTCAATCCAGACCTGGCTCACTCATTTAATAATATGGCAACCTGCCTGTTTGGTATGGGTCAAGAGGCTGAGGCTTTGAAATATATCCAAGAAGCTGTTACAATATTTAGAGTACTGGCTGCAGATCAGCCAGCTAGATTCAATTCAAACCTGGCTTGCTCACTTAGCAACCTTTCAAAATATCTGTCTGATGTGGGTCAAAAGACTGAGGCCCTGAAATACATCCAAGAAACTGTGACTATAAGAAGAAAACTGGCTGCAGATCAGCCAGGCAGATTCAATGCAGATCTGTCTCGTTCACTCTATCACCTTTCATACCATCTCAATAATGTGGGTAAAAAAGCTGAAGCTATAAAATATGTCCAAGAAGCTCTGACCATATATAGAGCACTGGCTGCAGATCAGCCGGCTAGTTTTAATCTGGGCCTAGCTCACTCATTAAACAGTCTTTCAAGCTATCTGTCTGATGTAGGTCAAAATGCCAAGGCCTTGAAATGCATTCAAGAAGCTCTGACCATATATAGAGAACTGGCTGCAGACCAGCCAGATATATTCAATCCAGACCTGGCTCGCTCATTTAGCACTTTTTCAGTCATCTTGTCTGATGTGGGTCAAGATGCTAAGGCCTTGAAAAACATCAAGAAAGCTGTGACCCTATATAGAGCAATGGCAGTAGATCAGCCAGATAGATTCAATCCAGACCTGGCTGAATCACTTAATATCTTTTCAAATTGTCTATCTAATGTAGATCGAAAGGCTAAGGCCTTGAAATACATCCAGGAAGCCGTGACTATATATAGAGCACTGGCTGTAGATCAGCCAGTTAGATTCAATTCAGTCCTGGTTAAATGTCTTGATAGCCTGTCAAGCTGTTTGTCTGATGTGGGTTCAAAGGGGGAGGCCTTGAAATATATCCAAGAAGCTGTGATCATAAGAAAGACCCTAGCTGCAGATCAGCCTGCTACATTCAATTGAGATCTGTCATGAATATCTACCTAGCTTTCTGACACCTTTGCTGCATCCCTTGTTCCCAGTACTTCTCTGTCCCTTGATCTCTTATTCCCTTTTGAAACATCCTTTGTTCTTCCTTTGGATATACCTTGTTCTACATTAGGACTGTCCCTTGTCCTCTGGCCTATAAGTACTCAGTAGATACATCTCTAGCACCTCAGATTGTTCTCCTAGTCTTTACCTGGTCATTATTATCTTTCGCACATGACCTTGCTCTGTCTCTGAGTATTGTTGTCTAGAAGGCTCTGGACTTTGTTCATTGCTGACTGGGCTTCTGACAAGACCTAGCTTTATCACTCAATGTATTCTCACTCTGTTTTTTTTTGAATGGTTAAGTGGCTGGAACCACACAAGAGGCAGTGACTCTCAAAGAAGCCGTCATAACAGGTCCCAACCCTCATGTGCCAATTAACTCATTGGGATGTGTGTCAACTACTTCTCAGGTGGTGGCTATGCACAAAAATGAGCATGCAAGATAAGTCAGTGTCACGGATCGCTCCATTCCTTTCCTCGTTACTTTCTTCCATCCAAGCGTCACATTCATCGCATTGTTCTAGACCCTCGTCACACCCATCACTCGTCACTCTGTTCTATCTCTTGTCCGGGCCTTTGGCCTTTTTTTCCTATTAGGTCTTATTGTTCTTCCTCTTCTTATCTTCCATTCCACACAGCCTTGTTCTTATCTCTCTATTGTTTCCCTATTCGCTCTACTTTTCTCTCGCGTTGTCCATCAGCACAGCCTCGCAGTTAGATTACTTATACTCATCTCCCATTGCTTGCGCACCCCTTAGACTGTTCACTTCGTCTGTACCCGTACTGTACTGCCAATCCCAGTGCACTGCGCTTGACTTGGTCCTCACTTTTTCCCTGGTTGGTGACTTGGGTGGTTTTTCAGCTGTCCTCGAAGCAGTCTTGACAACTGTTGTCTAGCACCATCCAAGTTCCATGTGTTCTCCCAAACGACCGTCTGATGATATCAGACGGGTGAATTGCCATCCAGTAACCTCCTGACTCAGAGTACGTTCTGGACTGTGGGTCTAGGTATAAGTTGTACCTGGTCGCCGGTTGACTTGTATGCTCAAACTTCATGCACAGAAAGCTTCGGGAGTTGGTCAGTAGAGACTGGGCTTTTTGAAGTGCGACTATGACCTTGTGAGAGTCAGTGTATGTACTGATAGGAGGCTCATCAGCGTGTCAGGACTAAAACAGAAGTACTGATGTGTGTTACGGTTGTGGCATTTCCTTGGACTTGTAGTTTTTTTTTTTTTTTTTTTTTTTTTTTTTTTTTT
>MU277211.1:0-31052 GCA_022160305.1 Artomyces pyxidatus | reverse complement strand
TGATGCGCAGTCATCATTGTACTTATTTATAACTTGTCACTTACTCAGCTGGCTGACTCACTACGTTTTACTTATCCGCTTAGTGATCCTGCTGCGGATGACTGATACGCTTAGTAACGTTACTGCGGCTTACTGATAGACTACTGTGGATTATATCAGTGCCATAGTCTGGGACAGTATATATAGCTCGTGAACTCGCTTCTTGTACCTTAGCTCGTTCACTTCGCAATACTACTGGATCTTCTATCAGAACTTCTTCTGATCCGGATCTCTAGTCAGTGTCAAGTCTAACGAAGGACTTTCCACTTCTATCTCACTCTCTGGACTTGGCTTTGGCCCCAAGTCCCCTATATCGCTCATAGTTGCGCTTCGCACGTCGTGTAGCCCGAGTAACTTGGCCTCGTTCTAAGGCATCTGAAGATCCCTTATCAATGTGTAGCCCACTCTATAGATGCTCATTGAAATATAATCATCATTCACTCCTCTTTCATCTGTGTGAATTGTATGTCATGAAGGACCATGGAACTATTTAAACAATATTTCTGTCCTTGTACTGACACACCGTCTTGCAAAGTCTTGAAACCATTTGAAGTCACTTGACCATCTCTTAACAAGATGGCCCAAGACATTCTGCACATTTTGTGCCATCTTTCAAGACCCAGACATTCTTGAAGTGTCTTGAGATCTTAAACCTCTGTCAAGACTTCCCATGAAAGTTTTCCTGATGTTGGGGTGGTTGATCTTTGAGAGTATGGTGATCAGTATAGCTTGGAGTATTTTGCTACTACTGTACCATTTCGATCAATTCTCACTAGCCTTCAGAGAGCATGACTTCCATACAATTTCGCAAAATTTTGTATGTTTTGACCTTGACCTTGAGCAAACACATCTTGACTACTTGCAGAACACTGGGAGCCAAAAAATGCTTTCTCGCATGCTCCTGTGACCTGTGACCGCCCTACACATTTTGCAAAATTTGAGGGCCTGTGACCTATGACCCAAGAATAGGTCAAAATGGTACAGTACTATGCATACTACACACCTTTGATAGCCATGATTGTCAAATTAATTTAAGTAATGAACAAAATGAGCTTGGAATGAGCAAGAATCAATCTGACCTTTTATTATACTTAGTTGCACTAGCTGTGTCACTGTGACTCCCAGATTGGCCCTGCACGGTGGACATAATCACAATGCTTTGACAGGCCTTGACATACAGCACTGAAAATAATGTTTGCATTACTCTTGTGAAAATAAGTAACCGATGAAACAACAATACCGCACTTGTAAAGATCATCATCAATCATAACGGAGTTGTGAAATAGCTGTCAAAATAAATATCTGAAACTACCCTCACCACCGCAAGCCTTTCGCCACAACTCCTCGTACCGCCTGCCCTCTGGCCACTCCTCATGGGTGCCCGCCGAGATGGAGCACGGCACTATACACCACCAAGTTGGTACTAAGTCAGTACTTCCTGTCCGCTGGCATGAAGAGAGAGGAAGAAATTGAGACCCGGCCGGGAGTCGAGGTTACTAGGACGGCTGTGAACAATCCAGCTTGGATCCAGCTGACAAGCTGGGCCAGCGGCCAATGCTACTCTAGATCTTGCTTCACTTCATGCCACTACTTTGCCCAGTGAACTTTGCTAGGTAGCCAAAGGCACCGCCGCCGATGGCTCACGGCAGCCACATGCATGAAACAACAGTCCTGAAAACATAACTCACAGCATGATTGCAGCATGATGACAACACTAGATACATGGAACAAGACTTATGCAGCAAAGGTACTCATATCACTGTCCGCAACAGCTAACAAGAACCGCTCCACGACGGATTTTCCCGCATGCAGATTGGACAACGACAGATGCTCGTTTGGTAGATGGGCTTGATCCTGGGTGAGTCACCGTGTATCAGCATACCAGCCTATCCTATCACGCTAAGTGGAAACCCACCGTGCTCTGGCCCATGGGCAAGTGCAACGCCGGACACCCAAACTCCTTCTCCAGAAATGGGACGCACGGAATCGACTACAACACCTCTAAGTCAATCGAGAATGATGAAATAATGAGGTTTATGCGCTTACCCCGCCTTCGCGCACGCACATCGGATCTTTCTGCCACTCATCCCGAATAGCCCGCGCCAGTGCCTTGAACCACGGGTGTTCCAGATTCCCGAGCCACCAATCCGCCGTGTGGTCCACTGACACCCGCAACTCATTCGGCGACGCGAGCTGTGCAAACGAGTCCTTGATGTATTGCAACAGCGCCGCCGACACCTCGTCCAGACTCTGATCGGGTACGATTCGCAGAGAAACCTGGGCCGTCACCGTCGCGGGGATCACGGTTGGGTCTATCCCAAGTCATGTCTGCGAAACAACTCAGCGAAGGAATGACGACTTACTGCGAGGCCCAGAGCCGAGGATATTGTGGATTGTTAGCGAAGGCTCACGCCAACGCGCCGCGAGCGACGCCGCCGATCGATTGGTCACGGATTCGAGCTGCCGGAACATGTCTGTCTCGTTTGCATCCTGTGGG
Organism: Artomyces pyxidatus; assembly: GCA_022160305.1. Classification (NCBI taxonomy): domain Eukaryota; kingdom Fungi; phylum Basidiomycota; class Agaricomycetes; order Russulales; family Auriscalpiaceae; genus Artomyces; species Artomyces pyxidatus. The sequence goes on along the minus strand of MU277211.1, from coordinate 28,516 downwards.
CGGACATTATCGTCTACAAATACACGTGGTCAGAGCGGACGGTGTATCATGACAGGCGGTCTCACAGAAGCCCGGAATCAGAACTGTATGGTTCTTGTCCGCCAACGTCGCAAGGATTTGCACCCTGTTATTGCCGTGCATGAGTCCTATTTGTGATTGATAGGGGATATATCCAGGCTTACATATCTTGCATGGGCTCTGTAACGGCACCGCCGTCGACGCCTGAATGTGCGTCCTTGCTCTGAGAACTGATCTATACCATGCATGACGCGACATGAGCGCCAGCTGCAGAACTCTTGTCCGCCACTCACCTCAATATTACTGTGGATGACACCCCTGAGTCCATACGTGATACTCGGCACATCACACGCTATCCACCCAGAATTACTATCCAAACAGTGTTATCAGTACGAGTAGCCAGATTTGTTATAAGGAACACACCTGACTAGGATCGCGTCGACGTCACCTATTACCTCTCGATGCTTCCTCACGGACTCCACGAATCCGACGCTGCCCGTCTCCTCTTCACCCTCGATCAAAAACACGAGGTCGACGCCGAGTTTTCGCTGCTGCAGTAACTCCGCCGCCGCACATGCAACAGCGAGGACAGGTCCCTTGTCATCTGACACTCCGCGCCCATACAAGAATCCGTTGCGTGCGGTCAGCTCGAACGGGTCTGAGTCCCAGCCCTGCGGCGGGGCAGAAATGACATCATAATGCCTGAAGTGGAGGCGATCAGCAACAATTCCAAGGTAACGTCGACAGAGGACATACCCGTAGAACAGGATTCGCGGCTTGCGCTTCGTGGTCTGCGTGCCCTGAAAGGTTGCAAAAACAATCGGATTATGCACGTCTCCAGAATAGAGCTGTAAGGTAGGGAAAAGAAGTTAGATAGCAGGACCGCAGAGGGGCGCAGGCCACGCGTACAAGTTTAGAGTGTGCGCCAAGCTGGTGTAGACATTTCGACAGGAAGATTGCGGCTTGATGGCAATCTTCGCGCAGTTCGGGAGCACTGCTTACACTGCGGATACTGACGAACTTAGACAACGCGTACATCATCACGTCTGGCAGACGATGTGAATTTTTGACAACAACAACGCCGGGAAACGAACCATTGGGCGCCTTCACGTCGTCTCCGTATGTGACATCGGATTTTGGAGGGAGAGTAGTCCACACCTACATTCGTGAATTATCGATATTGCACGACGGACCTGAGGCAGTCAAACTGACCTTGATGGCTGCATCATTGCCGCCGGTGATGAGCTTGTACTCGTCACAATCCTTGGTGTGGCTCACTATTGAAGAGAGCACGATCCCGTCGTGGGCCTGCCAACGCGCGGTGCAATCAAAGGTATCCGAGAACCGCTGTAGAACCCGTCAACATCGAACACGGTAGAAAGGCGGGGGTGAGAGCACCTACGTTTACATACCCGTTTGCGGAGAATGTATATAAGTCGGCGTGGAGCATTGACAACGAGAGAATGTCGACATTCTACATCGCGGTCAGTTCTATTAAAGTGAATGAGTGATGTGGACATACCTCCTGCACGATGATTGTTCGAATGAGGGTGTTGGCTTGAAGGTCCCACACCTTGACGTATCCATCCTGGCACCCCGCATATAGCATGTCGCCTCGTGTAGCAATCGATAGAACAGCGCCGTGTGTACAAGCAATCGTGTTGGTAAGCTCCAGGCCGGTCTCTGTGCATTTCCAGACCTTGATGTCGCAATGATCGGATCAGGCGACATTGGTCAAATCTGAAAGCTGTGCGACGGACCTTGACCGTCTCATCCCCGCTGCCCGTCACAAGCTGCACTTCCTGTCCTTCTTGCACGTCGTCCGAGCCATCTCGTATACTCGGCAGAAGAGCCATACAGTACACATACCCATAGTGCGCGGAGTCGATGACGTTGGTCGGTGGAACGTTCAGTACAGTGCCGCTCGCCTCCAATAGAGGAAGGGTGCCCGCGCCATTACTTGCGAGGAGATCAGCGGGTCGCCGCTGGTAGCGCGGGTAGCTGTCGAAGAATTTGTGCGCTTTCTTTGAGGGAGTAGAAGTTCCAGAAGATGCAGGGACACCAGGTGAGCCTGAGGAGTCAGGGAAGGCATACCATTGGAGACAAGTGTTCTGGCAGCCGATATAAATGGTCTTGTATGTAGAGGACCAAGCAAGGCAGAAAAGGTCACCGGCGTCGGTCTCAAGGTAGGGGTTGAGTACGTAGAGCGGGCGAAGGGTACGTGTGCACCAGACCTGTGGTAATATTAGCATAGCGATGAGAGGTCCAGGCTTCCCAGAAACAAATATTCTCCGAGAGTGATGTCACTCAAGTCGGTGTCGACGCCTCACTCATCGTGAAGGGTGATCGAGCATTACATGGACCGGCAATAGCCAATTTCACTCGAGTGTGAACACTCACTCTGACGGTGCTGTCTCCTAAGACGCGGGAACGTTCGAAAAAGAATACACACGGGAGTTTAGAGACTCACCTGATGAACTGAATAGCCATCGTTTATCAGGTGCATATTCCAGAGCCAAGACACTGCCGGTATGCCCTCTAAGAGTCGCCTTCAGCGTATATGTCTGGTTATCCCAAACCTGCAAAACGCGTCAAAACGCAGGAGCATCTGTCTTCACGCCCTGCGTACCGATATGTCCTGGCTCTGGCTGCCGCTGTATATATAGTTCTCATCGGTGATGAGGGATAGGACGGAACTATGTTCTTGTTGGAGTGTGTGCACGAGCTGGGGCGCATCTGACTTGATGTTCCGACTGAGAGAGGCTGCCCGAGGACGACCACGGTAGACAACGGGCGTGAGTAGTTCGTATGGGCACATTGGAATAGAGCGCACGATCTGGGGGCTGGTTGTTCATCGCTGCGGAGAAAGGCCTGCTATATGAGTCGGGAGGGACGCAGGCACTAGTGCGTCGACTGTCAAACAACTACAGTCTCGTTATGTGTCACGGTTGGCCAAGAGCTAGTAGTAGTGGCGCCCCAGGACACGATTAGCAGTTCTCGACCCGCTTTGATAGAATTGAAGACGTGAACGAACAGTCGACGTGGAAGTTGCGGTGAAAGCAAGGGTCCGAGCGACCGACCTGGTGAGTCAGTGGAGACCAGCTGCAGGACGCGGTGATCCGTACAACGGCCGACCGTGCAAGCGCGACGCGTCTCGATCGATTGACAATTGGTCAGACCTCCCTCCATACATCCGTCCAACACCCGTCCGCCCTTTCTCGTCAACTCCCCTTCATCGCCTTCGGGTTGCGACAAAATGGCATTAACACCGGCGGCCATCGCGAAAGAGAAGGCATGCACGGTCCTGCTTACCCCCAAACTTTCACCGATTGACTCCCATTTGGCAGGGGAATGCCGCCTTCAAGGCCGCAGATTATCCCTCCGCCGTCGGGCACTACACAGCCGCAGTCCTTGCAGATGCGAATGACCCTACATATCCCCTCAATCGCGCCGCCGCATACCTGAAACTAGGCAAGTACGTGTCCCGTCGACACAAACCAGAGTCGTGCGCTGAAGGACGCTGTAGGAACGAGGATGCCGAGCGCGACTGCACACGCGTCTTGACACTCAGCAGCAACAATGTCAAGGCCATGTTTCGAAGAGCGCAGGCGAGGATTGGATTGCAAAAGTATGCCGAGGCACGCAAGGGTGAGTAGTGACAAGCATTGGCACTTCAGAGACGCGTTTTGACGGTGCCGCAGACCTACAGGCTGCCCTCAAGCTTGAGCCGGCCAACTCTGCTGTGAAATCCGAGCTCGCCAAGGTAGATGGTCTCATCGGAAAAGGAAAGGCGAAAGCAGTATGTCCTCTTAAACAACCTTCACGTTGTATTTCCACTCATATGCCCAGAAATCTGCACCCATCGACATTGCTCTCCCAACACCAGTCAAAAGACGTCGCATTCCGATCACCATCGTCGAGCCCGCTGAAGCCTCTCCTAGCACGGTTTCTCCCGCAGGAAAGCCAGACGACCTTCTGAACCCTGTGAGCTCGCGCCCACTTGACGCCACCCGCACCACTACATCCAATCCTCCGCCTGCAAACCCTGCCCCAAAGCCAGCCTCCTTCAAAGAGGCTAAGCAAGCACGCGAAACAACGAAACCGGTCTCCCGCCCCGGCGGAGGCATCTTCCGTGCGTCTGGGGACCATACCATCTTCAAAAGCTCCACCTCGGACGCAAAACAGACCCCGGACCGAACGTCAAAAACGCAAGACGCAAAGGTCACGGAGCAGACGCAGCCTAGCTCACCAAACCCCGTACAAGAAGCGCCGTCAGGAACAACACCGAGCACGGTTTTAGAAGCACCTGCAACCCTAGATGCGACGGCGTACCCGGCACCATCTCTCGGCGATGCCACCCAAAAACCTCCTATGACGCTCTTCGCCTTCACACGAGAATGGAACGCGCTCTCCGCGCCAGTCGACCGTTGGGCATGCCTTACCGTGAGCTGACGCCTTCGCGCTTCCCGGACACGCTAATCAATATTTTGTTATCATTAGCGCATCCCGCCATCGACGCTCCCAGCGCTCTTCCGAACCTCGCTCGATGCGGCCTTCCTCGCCTCCCTGCTCACAACATTCCGCGCACTATTAGACGTGGCTCTTCCCCGCGAGTGGATAGCCGACTACATGCGTGAGCTGCGCCGCACCGCCCGATTCGCAGTTGTATGCTTGATGCTAAGCCCTTTTGAGAGCGAGATGGGGCAGACCGTGTGGAAGAGCGTTGGCGGGGAAGGGCAATGGGGACCTTAGGCTATAGTGTCATCTACTGAACAACCTAATGAGTCACCATCCTCGGGAATCCGTGCTCTGCTCCCGGGAAAAAAACCCCCTGGTAAAGAGCGGTAGATATAGCTCTGTTTCAAAAACCCCGTCCCAGTCTATTTCTCCAGACTTTCGCATGATCGCAACCATCTCGGCTGATACGAGACAACGGCGAAGGACGAGTTTGCACGGAGGGTATTGCGGGTCTTCATTTCGTGCCGCCATAACATCCATGACGTAGCACATGAATGGCGTGCCGTTCTCCCTGTGTGTCGAAATGAAGTCTCCACGTTCGATGACGATTGTCTTCAAGGAAGGGAGGTGGGGGCCGGCCACCCCGCCGGTTTGGGTCTCGTCAAGGGCCAAGAAGAAGGCGCCTGCAGTCGTACCATGAACGGTGATCTGCGTCACGTCGGCATAGGGCAGTCCGAGGATGCACGCGCAGCTGCGTTCGAGCACGGAGCTTGACACTTCCAACGTCTTCACGTGAAGCAGCGGGAGGGTGCTGCAGGTATGGGCAACAATCATCTCCTGCAGCTCGAGATCATCTTCGATGTCGATAGTGAGTAGCGTGATACACAAGTGCTCTGGAAGGAGGGAGTTTGGGAGCAAGGGCTGTTCGGCAATGAAGGCCACGCCCTCGCGCTGGAAGTCATCGGGTGGATACGAGAAGGACACCGCCTGATAGGAGTCGCCGGCGATGATCGCCTGCGAGAAACGGCTCGTGGTGATGGCCGTGATGTTCGCGCTGACGGTCTCGTACGTCGTTTCTGACCTCCAGATCCTGCAGTTCAATTCGAGACGTCGGCACCGTGGAGTGATTATCATCTCCAATAAATCCTTGACCGAGTTGAGCGAATCGGTGATATCAAGCTCGAGGAGTTGAGGGAGCACAATGGGCTCGACAGTTACTACGTCCCTTGGAATGGAATCCGACATGGTCAGCTTCTGGAGATTTGGCAGATGGCGCAACGTGTGCACCATCCTACGGTATGTCCGCCACACTTTGGTCTCTGACAAAGACAAGGTGACGAGGGAAGATGCGGAAAGGAATGGGGACGATTCCAGCATCGTGGCCCTACGAATCTTGACTTCGCGAAGTCGAGGAAAAGGGCCGAGCAGAAGATCATGAGGTAGAAAAATGTAGATATCCTCATCCTCGTCACCCTGGGGAAAATAGAGCTGGAAGGACTCCAGGAGCTGCGCTGGCTCGCTTTTGAGACGTGGAAGCTTGGGAGCCGTGGCGGGTTCATCGTGAGCGATGGTCCATTTGATGGTCCGCGCGCGTCCGGCGGACTTGAGGGCGGTAAGGATGGCCTTGCGATCCATCCATTTGAACTCATCAGCCTCAACGACAATCGGCACATCCTTGGAGAGCTCCAGGGCGAGCTTGGTCCAATACTTGTTCTCCAAGGGTATGTGAGCCCACAGCTCTCGGCAGGTATATGCGACACGACGCCAGTATCGACAGACTTGGGTGACAGCGAGCCATGTCGGTGTCTCGGGTTTTTGACGGGCGCGAAGAAGGTCGGCAATATGGCATGGCAGATAGCAAAACACTTCGTAGAGTAGCTCGGTCGGGAGGAGGGATACAGGAGGCGTCTTCGGATCAGGACTTTGGTCCATCTCGACGCCTTTTTCAATCCGTCAGAATGAACTAACTGAACGAGTGGTGTCACGACCTACAGTCGACACCTTCACTGACGTCGAATGTCCTTCGGTGATTGACGCGGACGAGGTTCAAAATCACATGTATGACCAGCGCGGGACTTTGAGCTTTGGGGTTGGAGCTTAACGAACGTCGAGAGACAACTTGAACGTCGAGAGTAGATTTTAATCGTGTGAATTGTCCACGGGCCGGTCCGGCACGCGCCCCGTCGTGACCTGTCGTGACAGCGTCGCGACATTTACATAGTATAGCAATGTAAGTACTTGGGCCCGCGACGCAGACGCGTTCTGTGTCTCGAGACACACAAGTTCACAGACATCACGTCTCTAGACAACACATGTTCCTTTTTCCCAGGTTTCCTGGTGAGTCGAGATTCGAGCGAGAAAAGGAGGAGCCTGAAACTTGAACATGTGGAAGCGCAGCCTCGCATTGAACGAGGATGGAAGGTCACACCGTCGCGGGCTCTGGGCCCTCGATTGCGAGGTGTCTGGCCGACTGTATATACAGGTCTCAACTGGAATTTGCGAGACTCGCCTTTCCCGAACTGTCCTGCAGCTTCGACTTGGCACGAACCGGCGATGTCGGCTCATACAAATTCATATTTCTCCCAGGTGCGTGCGCTGTGTCTTCCTGCTCATACCTCACTACTTACCGCAGGCCCGCCGCCCGCCAGTAACCGTATTTGGATAGCTCTGCCGTGCCCCATCCTGGTCACGGCTTTATCAACGGCTTGTTCCGCTCAAGTGCCGGTTGTAACACGCTGTTCAAGTGCATTTTCCGTGTCGTATGCATGACATTGATGCGCACTGTCCCGCCTTGGTGGCACTTCTAGCAAAGTTCGCTTCTTCTGCAGGCCGGTGCCCAAAAGGGTGATGCACGACTGAAGTACGAAGCTGCGGCCGCACGAGGGAATGCGGTGACGAACAGCACGTTACCACAGCGCGTCAATCCAATCCCATCTTACCCCGCACCTATCTCCCGCTACCCTCTGCATCGATGCCATCCATGCTACGTCCAAGGCACGTCAGAGATGATGCACAGAGCCGATACGCACATATTTTTGGGCCTACCGGGGCTCGCAGAATCCTAGCGTGAAAGTGTGCGAGACGATGGACTTGCCCGCCCAAAAATTTCCACTATCCAGGAAAGGCAAGGAGATATCAAGTCGATCCTAATGCAGTTAACTCATCGTGTCAGACCGGACGCGATTAACCGCCAAAAAGCTCCGTTGGGGCAGAAGGCTAGACGTAAAGCGGGGGAAAGCGGGGGGAAAGAGTTCCATTAACGTGAGTTTGTACGTGCGTCTATGAACCGCTCGACCAGGTTAATGATGCTCTGCGACTTGTACTCCACTCTAAAAAGGGTGTACTGCAGCATGACTGTTCTATCTATGGGCGTCGTTTTGACAAACATCAGTACCATTCTACCTCGAAAGAGGACATAAAAGGTTGACGGACCTTGCAGCGATGTGTGTCATTCAAGCTGACAAGAATAGTATACAGCCCAGCATTCAACACGTAAAAGGGATATTTGAAGGAATGTGGTTGTTAAAGGATTGTCGATGGAGAGCTGTGAAGCGTAGAGTGAATCGCAGATTGAGGCCGCTGATGCGTCGACGACGTACCAGAATAATAAAAAAACTTAGGTGTCAGATCGCCACGGGAACGCACCAGGCGCCAGAGCTAGGGAATATAACACTGGAGCTCAAGATTAGTGCTCGCAAACACTGATGAGAACACAAGGAAGCCGTACAAAAGCCACCTATGCGATGGTGCAATAGATGGGTGGAGTCTTGGTGTTGGAATTCTCAGCCTCGACCGGGACGTCGATGTTAGCGACCACGTTGGCGTTGAACAAGATTTCGGCGTTGAAAGAATCCATTATAGTGGACGGGAGAGATAATTGATAAAAGTCGAATGGAGGGTTGATGAAGACTGAAGTGAGGAAGTGGAGCGTAGCTTCTCGCCTCTTTTATACTGGCTACCCCAAGTTCTTAGAAGCTGGCGCCACCCTCGTCAAAACTAGAGCGAGACTTACCGTCACCTACAACACAGCTCAAATCAGTCGACCGAAACAAGGGGCACGAACAGACAAGACAGTGGCCAGTCATCGCCGAGTGACTCTGAGTCAACTCGATTAGTCTGAGTCCGGACGAATCACGATTGTCTCCACGATGCAGTCTCAGAGTCAACTGTTCTTACATGCCGTACGAAACAAGTAAGCCAAGTAGAGAACAAGGACAGCCATGGCCGAGTTTTGTGAGCTTCATGATGAGGAATTGGCCGGCATTTGGCAAGGCATTGGCATGCCGGAAACAGACAGCAATTCCTCTGAACATTTGAAGAAGGATTAAGACCTCTTCCAAACCCTCAGCGCGACTCCACGTTGCCAATCCAGCGTCAACTTTAGTTAACTTACAGTGCAGCGGAATCCACGAGACACCACTGTCAAGGGGACTCGGTGAACAGTCAGCTCGGGTGCGCTTGACAGAACTCCATCAAGGTATTTACCAACTGCATCTGCGTGTATATGTAGTTGAATTTGGCACTCACCGAGCGATGTAGCTAATGTAGGAACAGGAACGATGATTGCGGCGTTTCGGCAGGCATCGTGGCGAGAATTCAGCTGGCACAAGCGGAGATACGCACTGGGTAAGGAGTAGTCTCCTTCGCAGACCTCTACACAGAAGACAGTCGTTCTGTAGCATAGGTAAGGGGTACCTGCAAAAACTGGATTCCACGTGGGGAGAATCTCGGGGTATTTGATGCTTCAAAGTCTGCTGGGTCCGTCTTGACGCGCAAGGATGTAGTAGGTGGCTTCCCTACGATCAACCTATGATTCAGTTGTAAGTAGTACGACCGAGGCTCGATGGCAAGCATGATATTATTAGGCTGCGTTCGGCTGCAGTCTTCAGACCAATTTTCGTGATTTCTCGCTCCTTATATGGTAACAATTTTCAAAATCGCGCTCTCGAGGATTGATCCGAAGCCTGAAAACAGCCTGGAAATCACAAAAACCGGTCCAAAACTGCAGCCGAACGCAGCCTCATAGCGACAAACCACAGCTGCCAGATAATGACAACACGACCTTTGATGATTGACGTTAGTCTTAGCTTAAGTGCGGGGGTCGAATCGAACCGTAGATCAGCCGTCGGTGTTAGCACCGCGCACGTGATGCCCTGTGTTGCCATCAACGCGCGTCGCGTCACTGTCGCGTCGCATCGACGCCGCTGGATACGGGACGACGGGGCCATCTTTGGTAAAATGTGAGCGGAGAAGTGGGTCTGAACGAGGATTCTGATGATCGACAACGGTAAAAACCCTGCAGGAGAGGAGTGTCTGACGCGCATGAGTCGACTGACATTCTAGTAAACAAAAGTGCGGAGGGCGCAGGTGCCATAGTGACTTGGAATGAACGGCGTTGTCGGTGTAGTAGTTAAGTAGCTTCCGCGCTCCCCGCTTGACTATGAAATTCCCCACCGATTCTCGAAATGAAATAGTGATAATTCCCGGTATAGATGAGCAGAGGAGCGGTATCAGTTTCTGAACCGAGGGAGCAAGAGGATGTCAACGAGTATGTTAGAACAAGTGAGGAATTATTTAAATAAAGAGAAGTTGAGTACAAAAGCAGAAAATATGAGTTTCATCAGTGATCACTACTCCATGTCAAGTAAGAGGTGGTAGCAGAGTTACAACGTGTAGGTTTGGACGTTGGACGCGTCGCGAATACAGAATATTTGAGGTGTCATGTACGATGTATTTTGATGCCACTGACAGGCACACGTCAGCGATGCTACAAGACGGGGGGAAGAGAAAGGCGACAAACAGCAAGAGCGCACTGGGAGATTCAAGCGAGACTTCCCGCTTTGACGAATGGTCCAATATGGTCAGAATTTTGCCGTCCCTTCGGATCCAGTGCAGGAACCCCACTCCATTCAACATCCCCGTTCGCCAGGTAATTCACGACATCGGACGATACAAGGCATCGGCGCAGCACAAGCTTGCACGGCGGGAAGCGGCCATTCCGAGCCGCGAGGGCATCCACGAAGTATTGCGAGACGGTCTGGCGCGTCCCGCTGTGCACCATGGAGAAGTCCGCGTCCTCAACGATGATGGTCCGCAGTGCTCTCAGGAACGACTCGGGATTGCGAGGGCTGTGGAGCTCCTGTGGATCACGAAGCGCCTGGAACAAACTATATGCCGTGTCGTAGCGAGCGGTGATCTGCTCCAGCTCGGCGCAGGGGAGGGTGAGAACGGGAGACCAGCCGCGATCGAGGACGTAGTTGTCCACTTCCAGCGTCTTGAGGTGGGACAGCGGTAGGGAACGGCATATGTGTGAGACGACGATGTCCTCCGACTGTGCATCCGCCATATCTGTATCGTAGCCGTGACGCATGGTGAGCCGCAGCTCAGGAAGACGCGAATTTGGGCGAAGAGGCTGTCCTGCGACGAAGGTCGTTGAGGTGTGTGTGTCGTCCGACTTGATAATGGCCAGCGTCTGGTAGGAGTCGCACACGAGACTCGCGCCTGAGAAACCGTCCGTGAAAATGCTGGCCACGAGGTTACAAACCTCCGGGACCGTCGTGAAGTAGTTAGTGTCGCAGTCCATGGTAAGGCGCCGACAGGCTGGAATGTCCAATGACAGAAGCATCCCAACAACAGTGCCGACCGTTCCGGTGACGGACAGCTCGAGAAGACGGGGGAGGGCGATGGACTGGAGATCTGGAACCGGTGCTTGGTAAATGACAAAGACGAGCTTCTCCAAAATCTGCAGGTGGCCAAGAGCTGCGACCATCTCGGCGGCCGTGGTCCATGATTCGGTTCGATCCAACGTGAGAGAAGTGAGCGTAGAGGCAAACAGACTCGAGGGCGCTCGTATCATAGCTCCGTCGATGTTCAACTCGCGAAGCCGAGGGAGAGGCCCACGGATGCGGGGAGCGAACACAACGTCTTCGTCCCCGCGAAATACGTATTCAAAGGACTCCAGGAGGAGCGCGGGATGGTCCTGCGGAACGGCCCGAAGCGCGGAGGCCATGTCGTCCGTTACAGTCCACCGGATAGTCCGGGCGCGCGCGATGGATCCGAAAGCAAGGACGACGGCAGATCGTTGCGCCCAAGTGGATTCGTCCGCATCAATCACGATCGGCGCGTCTTTGGAGAGCTCCAGAGCGAGCGCAGTCCATTCCTTGCTCTCCAGTGGCATGTACGCCCACAGTTCTCGGCAGGCATATGCGACACGACGCCAGTATTGACAGACTTGTGTGACGGCAAGCCATCTAGGCGTCTGACCTGCTCGACGTAGGGGTGCGAGGTCGGCAATATGAGAGGGCAAGTAGCAGAAGATCTCGTTCAAGAGCTCCACTGGTATGGAGGAGACGGGGGAAGGGTGGAGGGTTGTGGAGGAAGTGATCTGCCTCTGATCAAGACGGTGGGATGCGTGGATGAGTTGGGTGCTTTTTTGGGATCACTCAGGCGCTTAATAGATCACAAGGGTTCCAACACTCACCCCGAAGGCTTTAACTTCGCCATCTCTGGCACAACCGAAAATGCCAGTGGTGATGCACAAGCACTGATGTCCGGGAAACCAGCAACTGGATTCTTGATGAAAGAATCAGCGTTTGAGCACCATACCCATTGGCAAAATCGCGGTACGTACCTATTCACAGTTTGAAGCGGGTAGCGACCTCTCTTCCAGCTTCGTCTGGCTATATAGTCGTCGCTTGGATGAAATTGGGAGAGGGCAACGAGTGGCAACGCCGAAAGAGACGACATCCGGGCTCGGTTGATCTTCACGTGACCGCGTCGCCTCATCGCGACGCGCCCAGGACGCGTCGAGGTGGAAAGCCCGCCTGGCCGAGGCGCGTCCAAGGAAGTGGCGGCCCCCAATAGTGCGTTGACGACGAGCGATGCACCTTGGTTACGGTCCTACATTAAGCCACGCCCGGTTCAAAATTTGGGCGTGTTCTGGCACCACTCGCAATCGCAGTCACTGGCAGGCTTTGGCACCGATGATACTGCTCATGTCCTCAGATAGTGGGTAAAGGTATACAGCAGAGATAGTAAGATTCCAGGACTTCGGAACAAGGAGAAGACGGTAAACAGGGTCAAGGTTCTGTCAAAATTCTTGCAGGAATTGACCACCGCGTCGGGTAAGATCATGTGATGAAGACGCGTCGCGTCGGCGGCGCTTGTCCCGGCACGGCACGAAGCCAATAAACTGAATAAACGAAGAAGTTTCACGAAGTGTAGTGCAGCTAGCGACCCTGCTCCTTTCCCCTTCCCTCTTCATCCCCACAACCTTCTTGTCCAACTTGCACCACTGAGCCCATCTATGGGACCGCAAGCAGATCGCCCGAAGGTTGACGTCGGAGTCGGGTCCATGAGAGCCGAGGCCGCCTATTCACATCGTCCTGTCACACAAGCCCGGGTCGAGATTCTACTGTCTTTTTGCACCCACTTGCCAACCCACCTGCAGTCCTCTCTACGCTGTTCGCTATTGGCTCTCTACTCTGCCGTGTTCAAGTCATGCTCGCGACCCGCTCACTTAGACAAGCTTGCCCCTGTCTGTGCCTCAACTTGGCGAGCATGATCGGAATGACAGTCTTGTGAAAACGCATGCCTCGAACCCTATGGCATCAGCGACACATGCGCTGTGCGGTCCGTCAAGCCAGAGGCCTCGAGAGACCTTCGAGAAAAATGGATAAAGGTATGTGTCATTGGCGAGCCTTCCGTTTGCGATATCTCCGAATGTCCTCAGTCTCGTATGATCCCAACAGACCTCATGACTCGCCTATGATCTTCCACCAAACGTCTCTTGGCGGGCCGTGTCTGACAAGAACCCCGGACGGGAGATAACCAAGGCTTGTTCGAGCGCTGGAGAGGCCGAGGTTTGCGCAGAGAGAGTTTTCGTCCGAGAAAGCCGGCGAAGAGGGATCAGGAGGATCTCCAGCTTGCAGGCGGACCTGGATGTCTCAGATGGGACTGTATGCGACCGGGACCCTTGACGTCGCGAGCTCACGATGGCCCAACTAGACTCGTCACGTTCGACTCTGGGTGGGTGATCTATGTCGCGGAATGTGTGCTATGTCTGGAACGCATGTGTCTGATAGGATGGGATCGCCAGGACCTGGCCAGCAGAGAGGGACTCGGAGCCGGAACGGATCAGGGACGGGCCAGTGGTGCGGCAGGGGAGCGGCAAGCGAGGACGAAGAGCGCCCGAGATGGCCGGAGAAGATCACGGACGGGCGCTTGCGGAGGACGACCGGCGACGTCGGGCCCGGTGCCATGGCGGTTGTTCTCCCCACAAAGCTCAGCAGCCATGCCAGCCACGACCTCTCTTGTGGTACCCTCCATCGCAACGTCGCTTGGAACCTCGTTCGTCCCTTGCGCTCGACCATGAGCTTCGTCCCGTCCCTCACTACCGTAGCCTCGACCGTCCTCGCCGCCGCAATCATCTACCTCCTCCACCCTCTCGGTGCACTCCTGCTTGCCCTGTACTGCTCTCCGTTGCAATATCTTCCTTCTCCACCATACCCCTCCATCCTCACCGGGAACCTCGCGGCCATCGCAGATCAGGAGAACACCGATGTCCTCCGAACATGGGCCGCGACTTACGGACCCACCTACACCTACCGTGGCTTCATTGGCGGACGCCGCCTCCTCACCACAGACCCCGAAGCTCTCGCATGGATACTCGGACGCGCATACGACTTTCCAAAGCCAGATTTCGTCACAGAGAGTCTCGCAGCGATGGTGGCCGGCCGAGAGGGATTGCTGACCGTCGATGGGGACGTGCATCGTAGACAGGTGCGTCCTCCCATCACAGTATGCGCCCGGTGACCGACGCGCTGTGCAGCGCAAGATCCTCGTAGGTCCAACGCTGTCCTCTTCTGTACGCCTCCGCTGATGCCCAGCTAGAGCCAAGCGTTCTCCACACCTCACATCAAAACCCTCGTCCCCATCTTCAGCGACAAGGCCCGGCGCGTACGTGTGTTTTAATCTATCAGACACACCTCCTCACCGTGCACAGCTTCGCGACATCTTCCTGCGCCTCTCTGAGAAACCGTCTCAGCCATCACGATCTCCTCCACAGTCCCCGTCGGCCGCCTCCCCCGTAGACGCGTTCGCGATCCTCCGCCCCCTTGACCCGGTGCGTCCGCATGGCGGCAGGCCCGCTCCTCCGGCCCCTCTGCAGAGGCCGCCCGAAAAAGGCCAAGTCGTCGACGTGCTGGCATGGCTTGGGCGCGCAACGTTAGATGTGATTGGCGAAGCGGGTGCGCGTCTTGCGCGTCTCCTGTGCAACAGCCACTGACATCATGATTAGGCTTCGGATACCACTTTGACGCGCTCCCCGATCCATCTGATCCCGCCTGCGACCCGGCGGACGCGCCCTCCAGCAACAGCGAGCTCGCGCATGCATTCGGCGTCATCTTCTCCACCGCGCGCAAGTTTCGCGTGATGACCGTCCTGCAGGTGTGGTTCCCGGTGCTGCGGCGTTTCGTGCGTGCCCTGCGCTCCCACACTCCTGCGCGTGCACTGACTTGTATCAGCGCCCGAATAACAAAACGATGGAGGGTGCCCAGGCAACGATGCGACGAATAGGCATGCAGCTCATCGCGGAGCGACGCGCCGATGCGGAGTGCCAAGGGCGTGACATCCTCAGTGTCCTCGGTGCGTTCCCATGCCTCTTCTCACGTCGTCTCCTCATACTCCACGCCCAGTCCGCGCCAACACCGCCTCGGACCCCACGCACGCGCTCACGCTCAACGAGATCCTCTCGCAGATCTCGACGTTCCTCGCCGCCGGGCACGAGACGACCGCGTCTGCGCTCTGCTGGACGCTCTTCGCCCTCGCGCGCGCGCCGGACATACAGCGGTCGCTCCGCGCGGCGCTGCGCGCGCTGCCGACCGCGCCGTGCGGGGACGTCGACATCGACGCGCTGCTGCGTCTGCCCGTACTCGAGCACGCGGTGCGCGAGGCGCTGCGGCTGCACGCGCCGGTCGGGAGCACGATGCGCGTCTACCGCGGCGACGCGCCGGAGTGCGTCGTCCCCGTGCGGCGCGGGGTGCGCGTCCGCCAGCCGCGGCGCTGGCCGTGGTCTGGCGGCGACGAGTGGAAGGTCGAGTACGGCGTGCGCCTGCGGCGCGGCGACATCGTCACGATCCCGATCCAGGCGGTGAACCGCGACCCGGAGGTGTGGGGCGCGGACGCGCGGGAGTTCCGGTCCGTACGCCCGCCATCTGCGTGTGAGGGGGAGCACTGATGAGGGGATGGGCAGTCCGGACAGGTGGGACGCGCCCCCCGCGGCGGCGGCCGACGTGCCCGGGCTGTACGCGCACATACTGACCTTCCTCAACGGCTCGCCGGTCAGCGGGAACCGCGCGTGCATCGGGTACAAGTTTGCGCTCACGGAGTGGGTCGCCCGTCCCGCGCCTCCGCCTTCTTTCCGCTGACGTATGCGCGCAGGATCAAGGTGTTTCTGTACTACCTCCTGCGGGACATCGAGTTCACGCTCGACGCGGACGTCGTTATCGAGAAGCGGGTCAAGTGCGTTTTCTCCATCCGTGCCCGGTGTGCGATCCTGATCCCCGGATGTGCAGCATCGTGACGCGGCCGTTCGTCGCGTCGGCGCCGGAGCTCGGGAACCAGATGCCGCTGCGGATACGGCGGGTGCCGCCCTCGGAGACCTAGATTTAATTTATGCGGCATCCGGACAATGTGGTATTTATGGCGGGAGGTGCACGGCTTTGATGTAGTGGGATCTAGGTCCGTCCGACACTCACATGTGTTGGGCACTCAATCGGGCTCGCCCATGCCTTGCGAGCGGGCCTCTCGAGGGCGATCGCGCCTGGAGGACGAGAGCACGACGTGCTCTAGCCCAGAGTGTCTTGGAGCCATTTTGCTTGCACGTCGATGGGTAATCGGTGCCTATATGGCTTTGGAGTGATGGCCATGGGGACAGGGCCGGCCAGGGGGCATGTGACCGAGGAGGCGGTTATAGATCGGGCAGTGTGCCAGATGGGGAGTCTGCAAGGTAAGTAGCTCTGGGTGTGTGAGCATGAGGATTCGCGGCCGACGAGTAGACTGTCGTCGAACGCCTGGTCAAGCTTCATGCAGTGCATGAGCATGAACGGGAGAACTCTAGTTTGCAGCCGAACACGGCTCGATGTGAAGGAACATGAATCATGATGAGAGATTGCACCACCCACTACTCGTACATGCGCGCGCGACTGCTTCCTTCCCCACGTCCCGTCCAACCGGTGCCTGCAGAAGGAGAGCACTATGGCAGCGGACTGTCCGCGCCGCCGTTATCTGCGTACCAGCCGCGCAGCCACTTCTCTGCAGCGACGTACTCCAGCTTGACGCGGCCCAGTGTGGCGGCGATCTTGTTGAGGGCGACGTCCGCGTCGAGGTCGAGGTCATGCTCCTCGTCGCGCTGGTGGCCGTAGTGTTGGATCTGCTCGCACGACGCCTGCACGCGCGAGACGCCGAGCGCGGCGGACGAGCCCTTGAGGAAGTGCCCAAGCGAGGACAGGCGCGGGAGGTCCTTGTCCGCGCTGCACGCGACATTAGTCTGGGAGGCTCGCGTGGACGAGGAGGGGAAACGGGGACACGCACAGGGCCTCGTCCATCTCGTCGAAGGTGGAGCCGACCTGGGAGAAGTATGCCCAGGCCATGCCCTTGGAAAAGTCGTGTGTGTCGTCCTCGTCGAGATCGAGGATCTGGTTGAAGGTGTCGATGTCAATGACGCCGGCGTCGGAGGATGTCTGGGGCGGTCAGGTTCGCGGGGGGTGGGCGGGGCGTGCGGAGGACTGTACCTGCGGTGCTGCTGGGCTCGGCTCGTCTGCGTAGGACGGGGCGGGCGGTGCGGCGATAGGCAGTTTTGTTGACGGGGAGAGCGGGGCGGCGGAGGCGGGTGCGGACGCTGGTGTTGGCGGGGGGGGGGGGGTGGGGGCGGGGACGGGATGTGCGGGGACGCTGCCCGGGGTTCGTGTGGAGACGGAGAGCGGCATGGGTCGACGGCGCTCGACGGTGCTCGACGGTGCTCGACGGTGCTCGCGGCGGGACTGGCGAGGATATTCGTGTTTGGATGAGAGTCGGAGACAAGACTGTCGACAAGTATCGATCATTATCTACCCGCGGCAGTCCCCGCTATGACGTACTCGCCCGTGCCTGGCCCAGGCCTCCACAGACCCCATCATGCACGGAACCATCTGGCCATCGCCAGGCTTCTCACACCACTCCGTCCAGACGCATCTTCGCTATATCCTCCGCTCCGTATCCCAGTTCACCAAGCACCTGTGTATCCGCTCAGTCGCGTGCCACGCCCGCACCCAATCACCGCTCACCTCGTCCGTGTGCTGCGACAGCCACGGCGGCGCTCGCGTCACCGGCATCCGCCTTCCGTTGTACGACACCGCAGGCCCCACCATCTTGATCTTACCCGCCCGCGGATGCTGCCCAATCACAGTCAGCAGGCCGCAAAGCCAATCACATCCCACAGACCCACCTCGACCTCGACCACTACCCCACGCGCCTTCGCTTGCGGGTGTGAGAACGTCTGCTCGATGTTGTTGATTGGCCCAAACGGAACCCTGCAGCCCACTCGTGTCAGCTTGTCCAGAACATCGCAGAACGTTATCTCCAGCCGCGACGTTGCCGAAGGCCGCATCGTCCTTGCCCTGACGATCCCGTCTCCATTTCAGACGATAGGCGCAGCCCGGAGACAACATGCCAACCGGAGCATTTGGGGCCTTGGAGCTCCACGGCGTCCTCCTAAGCAAGCCCCTAAACTTCTGTCAAGAAGCTAATTTTTGAGTATCCGCGAAGACTTCGCGACGGACCGAGGCCGTTGACTCCAAGCAAATGGAACAGATTGCCATCGCTCGGCTCCGTCTCGCAACACGAGAACACCTGTTCTCCACGCCCAAATGCAGTCAGGATAGAGACGCACCCAACTCCAGTAAATTCGCGAAGCCAATGCTCACGCGTTTCCTCCATTAACGCGTCCGTAATCAGCTGCACCACTTCCTCGCGATGTGCGACGCGTCCGGCGTTTGTGCTAAACCGTGTATCACGCGCTAGCTCAGGTCGCCGCAGCACTCTTTCCGCTAGTACCCTGAACTGAGTTACGTGCTCTCTGAGCTCGCAGTCACGTCCCAAGGCCTGGGCTCACGCACCTGCTTGTCGTTCCCCGCGCCGATCATGAGATACCCGTCCTTGCACGGGAACACCTGGTACGGCACGATCGACGGGTGGGCTGTGCCATACCGCCCTGCTTCCTTCCCGCCTACCAGATAATTCGACGCGATATTTGCGAGGCCCGCGATCTGTGCATGCCTCCAGCGCAACAGCTTAGAAACGGCGCAGGACCCAGACACACCTGGGACTCAAACAGGTTGCAGTCGATATACACGCCGTGCCCCGTCTGTGCGCGCGAGATGAGCGCAGCCATGATCGCGCCGTGGGCATACAAGCCCGTCGCGATGTCCGTTACAGCGACGCCAACCTTGGCCGGCGGGCGATCGGGCTCGCCCGTGCTGTGTGCGGGTTACTTGTGGTCAGGCTCTCGGCGATGAGCGTACGCACATGTGCATGAGCCCCGCCTCGCCTTCTATCACGACGTCGTACCCCGCCGCCCCGCGGAACGGGCCCGTCTGCCCGTAGCCTGTGGCCGTCAGCGAGGCGCGCAGCACCCGCGCACAGACATACGCACCGGAGATCGACGCATATATAAGGCGTTCGTTCAACTTCTTGCAGTCCTCCCAGCCGAGGCCCATCGTCGCGAGCTTGCCCGGCACGAAGTTCTCCACGAGTACGTCCGCGCGCTCGACGAGCCTGTGCACGATCTCCAAGCCTTTCGGCTTCTTGAAGTCCACCGTCAGCGAGCGCTTATTGCGGTTCGCGGCGAGGAAGTACGCAGATTCGGGCGGGAGATGGGCAGCCTCAGCTGGGGCGTCAGGCGACAGCGGCGCCGCGGGAGGTGCCCAGGATCCTGTATGTTCGGGAGTCAATATCGCGGCAGCGGCGTGGCTCGGGTGGAGGCGTACGAGTGTCGTCGCCGCGGGTGGGCTCTTCGACCTTGATCACGTCGGCGCCGAGGTCGGCGAGAAGCATCGTCGCGGTCGGACCTGCGAGCACACGCGTGAGGTCGAGGACGCGAACACCGCGCAGTGGTGGAGGGATGCCTGGGCCATCGACGGGCGGGGACGCGCTGTTGTATAGTCTGTGGTTGAGGGCCCGTACGAGGCGCGGGGTCGTGCGCACGAGCATGGTTGCACGGCGGCGAGAGGCAAGGGCTGCAGCAGACCGGTAGCCGGTGGGGGGAGCGGAGCGCGGAGGGCCGGACCCTAACCCCAGCAGAGGGGCCCGGATTCAGGCACCTGTCGGACGATATCTGCTCATCGTCTCGGACGACGACGACACTGCTCGTCTGCTCGTCGCCGCCGCCCGCTCTCTCTCTTTAACGACATCCCTCACGACTCAAATCCCACTATGGCGTCCGCCAACCAATCCTCTATATCGCTCACCAACCTTTTACCGTCTACGACCTACTCTCTGGCATATGCAATCCCTCTCCTCTTGACGTCGCTCCTCCTCGCTTTTGCCGGCGCCTTCCTCACCCTCGACCGCACTCGCTCATTCGCGCCGCGTGGTGCTCCGATGCAGATGCCTGGGGCGCCGTTCGACGTCAAGCGCCGGAAGCGTCCACGGTTTTACCTCGAAGGCGGGCTCGGCGGGATCTCTCTCGGCTGGGCATTCGGCTGTATGCTCTCATAGTTATTGACTTGATTACAGGTACTGATTATATGTGATATACAGTGCATCTGTCGACTTTCCTTGCGCTCGTGATTCCGAATGAGTCGACCGCCGCTTCCCTATCGTCCAAGGCCTTCGTCGTCGTGTGGTTCCTTTCAGCCTTGCCCACCGCCATTCTCGCAGGCCGCTTCAAGTATGTCACACTTGCCCTCGCAGGCATTGTCGGGGGGTACGTTGATTTCTTCCCGCACCACCGACGTACTGACTTGTCGGCATACAGCGCCGCGCTCTCTCTCGGGCTCTCGATCTCCATCCACCCATCCCTGCTTACCCGGCGCATATTCCTGGCGCTCTTTGCGGCCCTACTACCAATCCTGACGCTGCTTCCCTTCCGCACACAGCACGCCTCCGTCCGCTTCGCTGCTGCATCCACTGGCTCCTTCGGCCTCATGATCTCATTTGCTCTATTCTCTGGTGTGACCTCGTGGGCGAACCCATGGGAGCGCCTGTGGATATCGGACAACGCAGGGTGGGGCACTGGAAAAGAGCATGCTCTCAGTGCCGGCTTCTGGCTGGTCTTGTGCGCGGGCTGTGTCTCGGACTGGGCTCTGCATCGGTTCTACGGCGGGAATCCCGATGAGGTGCGTTCCCTCCCGCGACAGCAACTAGTAAACTTCTAAAGGTTGTTCTTGTAGAAATGGGACTCTTACCTTGCAGAGTATGCCGCGACGCTGCCCCTGGCACCCAATCGCGCGGGCGTTTTCACCCCGCTCACGCACTCCTTCTGGGAGCGTCTCTTTCCGTGGCTTCACAGCGGTCCTCCGGCCGACAAGAACGAGGTGTCGTTTCCTCTCACAGGCGCACACGACGTCAAGCTCCCCGCCTCGCCGCGCACGTCCTTCCCCTCAGAAAAGGCGCCGTTCGAGTACCAAGAGCCCCCGCGCATGCTCCGCAAGCAGAGCACGAAGCCGCGCGCTCTGCAAGGCCGGAAACCGAAGCGAGAGGCGATCAAGTTCGACGCACTCCGTACGGACGATCTGAGCTCCGACTCCGACGAAGAGGGTACGACGCTGCACGATCACCTGTCCACACCGCCGCGCCGCCCCAGCCTCTCCACACCACCGCCACGCCCACTCTCAAGCGCATCGCGGACGCTCACGAACGACTCGAGCGCATCAAAATCCCGCGCGTCGAAGCGCGCGAAGAGCGACGCGCCGGAGTACTCCGACTTCGAGGAAGAGGACGTCACCGCACTCGCGCCCGCACCGGAGCCGTGGGCGCCGCCGTTCCTCGTGCGCGGCCGCTCGCAGCGCGAGGCTACGGGCAGCGCGGGCGCCGGCGCGGTGCCGCTGACGCCGTCGCTCATGCATGCGTTGCACCGTGTCAAGGCGGCGCAGGTGCAGGCGCTGGGCGGCGACCCAACCGGGATGCCTGCGCCCAGTCTCGGGGCGGCGCTCGTGCAGGAGCAGCCACCGCAGGAGGGCGAGCGGAAAGGGGGCGAGCGGTGGGAGGACTTTTGGCGGGATGTGAAGGCGAAGGCGGGTGAGGGCTTGCGGCGGTGAGGGTGGTTTCATATATTTATTTTGACGGCCTTTTCACGACTACGTTACGACTGATGATGATCTTTACGAGGGTGGTGTTGCTGTTTCATTAGCTACTTATTTTACGAGTGTAATGCGAACGTTGCCTTTCGATGCTGTATGTCAAGGCGTGAGAATCATTCACCTTGCGGTGCCGAGTGCGCGAGTCTGAAGTCACGCAGCTAGCGCGATTGAAAGGTCGCTTCACTTTTGCTCGTTCCGTTGTACTTCCTATCCATGGCCCGCCGAAGGTGCGTATGCATAGTAGCGAGATACTCGATACTAACTGCGGTACTCCCCAGGATCGACCGTCCAAAAGAGATCGGCCACCACGAGTGCTCCGGCGGCTGCAACTGGTGGGGCACGGCAGGCCTCCGGGGCGAGCAACAGTACTACGACTCCATCAAGTATCGATGGCCGTGGTACGACCCCGCCCACGCCCACCTCGTGTGCTGCCACAACGCCGGTCGGCCCAAGTACGTCTGCTTCTCGTGCCGGCGCGCCTTCAAGCCATCGTTCATCCCCGGCAACGAGTACGCCATCGCGCGCTTCAGAAACGCGTGGCTTGTGCGCCCCGACCGGACCCGCCTCAAGGACGTGTGGGACGCGCATCTGACGCGCGCGCCGCCGCCGCCAGAGCAAGAGGCGCTGTACCGCGCTGCGGACATGGCAGCGAGCGGATATCACTTCTCCGGGTACACTACGACAGACCTCGCGGAGCTGTGGGCGATCGCACACGCTCAGCGCTGGCCGGGGAATACCACGCCGGCCCCAGAGCTCGGGATGGACGCACTGCGCGCGGCATGTCTGGAGCTCGGGATGGACGCGTTGCGCGCGGTGTCTCCGGAGCTGTGGTGGACGCGGCTCGAGTCGCGCTGTCCGGGGTGCGGCGGCGCGGGGGTGCAAGTGGGCGCGGCGTTCCGCGTGCCGAGGCGGAGGGACGAGAGGGCGTGGAGGCACGCGGAGAGGGCGGTCAGCGAGGGGAGGGGAGAAAAGGAGCTGTATCGGCTTGCACCTGAGGACGAGGCGGAGCGCTGGCGCGAGGCTGCGCGTGTGAGAGAGAAAGAACAGTCTCTGTACGAGCGGGAGACAGAGAGGAGACGCAGGCTGCAGGCCTTGGGGTTGTTGAAGGAGTAAAGATGTATTCGGTCGCCAGACTGACCATTGATTTGCAGGCTGAGACCAACCTGAGACACGAACACCACGCTTTCTCAGCTGTCGCTACGATTGCCGCTTCACCCCTTTCCTTTCCGCGAACACTCAAACCAAAGACACAATGGACACCAAACCTTCGACATGTTTTATCCTTGTCGGCCTGAGTGACGATGACCATTTCAGCAAGATAACACCGGAAGAGTTGCAGTTTGACTGGCAGTATAGCTACATCACGGCCTGCGTCTGCGAGGTCATGGTCGCCATTCCCGAGCGCATTTCGTTTTTGGAAATGCTGACATTGATTGAACAAGACGCACGCCTTCGCGGCGAAGTCTTGAAGATGTTACAGGACAAGGATTGGTCGGCGATCAGAGCCATAGGTACGTATCCTTACCCCTAATCTAGCTGCTGTCGTTCGCCCTTGAGTCCCTTGGAAGACGCCTTTCGGTTTGTCGGGTTGGGACACACTCCCACTCTAGGTTCTGCAGACGCGAACGTTTTGATTTCCGAACTTGAGGGCGACATTGACCACGCGATCACACAATATCTTTCGAACGCCGAGTCTTCCAGCTTGGGTCCTCTGTCACTTCCTCTATGGCAAACCCCGTCAGACATAGAAGCGACAGCCGGCAAATCGCTAGAAGACTTGCATATTCCACACGTGAATAGCGTATCCAACCCCTCTTCAGTCTCAAAACCCGACCTCCTACTTCATCGACACCTTGCCAACCATGCGTCGAACGAAAACGTGAGCAACACTTCCGACGAAGTAATGAATACGTGAGTAACACTTCCTGTGTGCTTCTCTGATAATTAATCATGTCGTAGATTTCTCGTCAATACAACCGCGTCCGGGGAAACGTCCATGTTACTGGATGCACTGCGGACACGCTGGGGGTTCTACCTCACCGCAGAGCCAGGCGGTAGTGGGAATCAAACCGGATCCCACGACCTCAAGTCCTTGTTGAACGGCGTCAGTGCCGCAGCCCGATATTATCGTCCCGCCCACGACACCTCTAATCTCACATCTAACGTTTCGTCTGCGGATTCACGCAGTTACATAAAGACAAAGATACTAAGGATCGCGCTGCCACCGTCCAACACGTCGCGGAGGTGACAGAGAAACTTGCTACCCACCTCATGGCGGCCAGGATGCTCGTCTTCCACAGTTTCCTACAACTTCTGGACCGTTGCGAGGAGGCAATGCCTCTGGAGATTCAGACGCGCCTCTGGACCATTCTGCAAGCCCGCCCACCTCCATTGGGATTCTCAGTCAACGACATCTTTGACGCCTCCGCCAACGTCTACGAGCAGTCTCTCAACTCGATACCAGGAGACTCTTGATTGAGCAACACAAGCGTGTTCGCCAATTGTTCGGAAGCATCTCAGATACGTTCTGGTGGGTTCTAAATGAAGCTCAGATACCGGCAGAACGATGCCTGGGGGACTTCGTCTCATCTAACGACGACCATGTCCCGCGCCCGATCCTGCGCGAGATACTCAAGACGATAACGTCGAACCCCGTGTACTCCACCGGCGACATGCGCATCGTTCTATCGGGGACCGGCCTTACTTCTGAAGATGTCCCAATAATGTTCTCACCATCCCTTGGAAAGCCTGCGGGTTTTCAAAGTCGCCATGATGGTGGCCAGTTCACGAGAGTATCTCAAGAAGAGTACATCCGCTCTTATGCTCCACCATGATTCTTCAAGGACGAGACGTGGGTAAAGCTTCTTGATCGTGCGTGGTGGTGGCTTGCAGGCTGGTGTGTTTCTTGATGTATATATCCATTCACAGTGCTAATGTGTGATCTGTGTACTCAACAGCCATCGCTTTACCGCAATCCTCGTGTCGAACATAATAGTAACTGGATATCGGTCTCTTCATCGCGCTTTGAACAAAACCATAGAAGACCTGTCAGGTGGTTTCAAAGCTACGGACGGCGAGGCCTATGTCAAATTCGAGCCTGAAGTGACTTTTGAAGCCATTGATTAGTATACGCTTTGTTTTCAGTCCTTGAATTCAGGTTAGGATTTCTTGGTATCCCCACACGTCTCCCTCCACTAACACTCGACACTATCTAGGCACACAGTCATTCCTGACAACCACTATGTGGGACTGCGTGGACCACGGCGAAGTTATATGGCAACATGACGATCGCAATGCCCTCGAAGCTGTCCGGTCTGGCTTCGCGAAGTTCATCAGACTTGATCGTCCATCCAATGGCGCCTTCAAAATCAAGTTTGGGGAGCCTGTTGTACTCATGGCCGCAGTTCCTTACTTGTCGAACCAGGGCATTCACACGCACCAGGATCTCATGGACAAACGTAATGCGACCCACTCCCCATTTTCCAACACTCTCGAGATGTATATCACCCACTGTCTGCGCTCCCAGTTTTCAGGGGAGACAAGACCAAAGCTCTGCGAGGTCTTTGCGAATGTTGGTTCCATCACACCCACTTGGATGTCAGACTCTCCTGCACTGGTAGTCATCTCCGAAGATCAGGTCCTCGAGGTCCCCAACAAGGGCGGGCCCAGTCAGTGCTACATTTGTCGCTGTGAGACGGGTACAGAGGTCTTGGAGTGGCTCACTCATAATACGCAGCGCGCGGTCTTCTGCCTCGCACACAACAATATGGGCCCAGACATCTTATTCTGGCTGTGGTTCAATGGTAAGAGGTTATTGGTCGCCATGAAGATCAAGTCGCTTTTGGGGAATATGCTGCGAGCAGAGATGCTGAAAGCCATTGCTTCTGTCACACCATATGAATTTTGGAGGTCACAAATGACGGTAACATCGCTGTCTTCTTATAATAGCCCATCTGACTTGGCATTTGCAGACATGTTTCCAGGAAGGCTGCGAGATATTTGCAGCGCAGGCTCTTGAACACTTGAGCAAGATACCCAACGGACTCGACACCGGCGCCGACTACCCTGTGCTTCGTGTCGTCGCAAACTGGCCCGGGGACGTGAAACTACATCGATCCACGACAAAACCCTGGAACGCAAAGAGTATGGACGAAGACAATCATCCTTTTGTTGGGCTCAACAGAGACAGGTTCCGCGCTTACATCAGTACTTCCGCTTTGACACTGAGAGCCCTGACACAGGGCTCTCAGCGTTGTCAGCAATTCTCAGGGCTCTCATGAGATCTCAGGAGATCTCAGGACGCTCAGGAGCGTCATGGTGCGCTGCAATTGCGAGCCTCATGGGTTCATCACGAGCTCTACACCTCTCTCGTGCATGAATGTCATGTATAATTATCTCTCCGCACCCATATCCGGTGTTTTCCAGGCAGCAGGATCACTGACGAAAACCTCTCAGGACTCTCAGGACTGTCATGGTTCTCATGACGCGTCAGGGCGAAAGCCGTTTTGCTGATGTACTCTCGTCGGCCGGTCCTTGAGGGCTTTTTGGACGACTTGTTCTCGAGTAGGCCACGCAGCTCGGTCAAGCGGACATCGGACTCGGCAACTTCGAACTCCAAGGGACAGAGAATCTGAGCGGGCTTGATCCTTCACTTGGTCAGCCGCGTCTTCTGGTGATCGGTACTCTTGGCGCGTCACTTCCGTCATCCACTGATACTACCTACACCTGGCGATCCTCGGCCGGGGCTTCAGGCTCTAGCCATCTTTCTACGGCGTCCTTGTTGTCCAATTCTCCCAGCCATGTAACTTACGAGTTTGAATCGCATCCATCAGTCACGAATGAACGAGTAATCCAATAACGGAAGCGAAGCGGATGCAGATCCAGCCTTAAATTCTATCGCGATCGAAAGCATTGCTTCTACACTATATTTAACTAATGGTCGAGCAGTTCCAGTTGCCCTGCCAAGATGGCCGCGGCTTCTGGGAAACGAGGCTTGACGGTCCAACGAAATGGTAACGGTCGACTATACGGTCGGAAAGACGTCAGTGAAATTCTGGACAGTGCTCTGCAGCACTTCGAACAGCTAAATATTACATACCTCACTAGCCCGACATCGACAAATGAATCCAAATCGAGCGGGATCGTATTTCCGCTCGCATCCTTCGCCGGCTCCAGATTCGCCGCCCAGAGGACTATGGCAATATCAATGAAGATCGAGTCGTTTGCGACGTGCCGCCCAACGCATATCCGCCGCCCGAACCCGTACATAACATGACCCTCTTTCTTCGTCTCCGCAGGGCCAGGCGCCAAAGCGCCCTCGGCGTCAAGGTGTCGGGCCGGGTTGAAGTGCCTGCAGTCCGCGCCATACACCTCCGGGTCGTTGTTGCACTGCAACACGTTGCCGAAGCATATCGTGCCTTTGGGGATGAACATGCCCTCGTACCAGTCATCCTGTGTCAACCGGTGGGGCAGGCCGAGTGGTAGATTGGGGCGCCAGCGAAGTGTCTCTTTCACCATGGCACAGACGTACGGAAGGTGAGGTAAGTCGGAGAAGGTGGGGAGACGGCCACGTCCGACGACAGCGTCGAGTTCCTCCTGGGCACGCTTCTGCGTTTCAGGATACGCAACAATCGCAAGCGCCCACCATTGTAGCGCGCTGGCTGTGGTCTCGGAGCCCGCGGCACTACAAGGTGGATGTGATTGGCAGGCAGAGATGGGTTGATGGACTTATTGGCACGTACTACATGGTCCCCGCTAGCCACGCACGTTCACGCTCAGTAAGCCCATTTCGACGTTCGTCTTTGATGAGCGATGCGCTCAGACTGGATCTCTCTATGCCCTTGTCCTGCAATATATCTCAGTGAAGACGGTCTGAGGACTGGCAGATGAACGTTTACCAGATCGTCATGAACCCCACGCACAAGCCGTTCAAACATCTCTGAATCTTTTCCATACCAAAACTCCCCCTCACGTTTCCATTTAGCCATCCTGTGGAATGGTCGTCCCTGCCGCCGTCAGGACAGGCGGTAGAACGACATACCAGCTAGGAAGATTCTTCATCCAAGGGAGCAACTCTACCAGATATTTGCCTGGGCTTGTCACATCCGCGAGTCTGTCGATGTGCTCATCGATGTTCTTGAGATTGATGTCATCCAAAGAGCGGATAGTCGGGAGATCGTACAAGATGGACATGATCATTGAGGCAGAGGCGCGACGAAAATGTTCATTCCGGTCATCAGGATGGGCGAGGATATCCGACGCGAGAATGACCCCTTCTTTGAATTGCACATCGTGGAATGTCTGAACAGCCGTCTTGGTTAAGCACTCGTGCGCAGCACGGCGCATGCGGCGCCATCTAAGATAGCAGTCGGTCAAAAGATCTGTAGTACCTGGCTAAGATGATACTCACAGGTCTCCATAGCGAGTGAAGGCCAGGAAAGTGCCGCGAGTATATATCTCACTTCCGAGGATGAGACGGGGCCGGTCGGAGTAGATGTTGGCACGGCGATCGAGGAGGTCTGCTGCGATCTTTTGAGAATTGATTATGAGCATCGGCTGCCCAAGCGCGTTGAGATATACGAGGTTTCCTAGTCACACTTGTTCAGGAATTCTCCTTTGTAAGAAGAGTAAATAGCACATATCGTATTTCTTCCGCAGATCAGCCGAAAACAGCCAAGCCTTGTCCGCGAAATCGAGAACATTTC